>JAZHYW010001517.1:0-60036 GCA_037355805.1 Ixodes ricinus | reverse complement strand
GCCATCTTGCTGTGCATGTGAAAAATGCGGGTGCACGCAAAGATTTGTCTGAGACTAAGGTGCTTAAACATTTTTAAAGAAAAAGACTGCGGGGCGTGCCAAGATCCACGAACCAAGGAGCCTAATATAAATGCAGCAGCTGGAGTCACTTGACGGCGAAAGGCTTTCAATTTTTGAATTTTAGTCCCTAAATTATTGTTTTCTTCCTTTTCTTTCTTCTCAATTTTCCCTAGAATTAACGCCCTTTGGATCACCGTTATCATGTTTGCTTCTTTTTCTGGTAGTAACCGTTGGGTCACCGTCCACTGTAGAACAACATCTGAATATTTGTACGTAGATTTATTCACTTAGATTACTTAAAAATGCAATTTGGTATTCCGTTGAAATAGCCCTTAAGGGTTTTTAATTTTAATAATTTTAACGCCATTATTTTCTTTCTTCTCTTTCACTACCTCATTATTAAAACCTCGGTTGGTCATATACTTCCTTTTCTGTTGTCTCTTTATAAACAATTGTTACGCTGTTTAGTCAAGATGTCTATCCAACTCACTTCAGCAAATCATTTTGGCATATCGAAAAACACTGACATCGTTATTAAGATAGACAGAAGCAGATCAAACACTGGATGTAATATGAGAGTCATATGCGTCGCGCGTTGCTATAAAACACACACACGCACACACACACACACGCACACACACACACTTCAGCTGTCTGACTCGGATTCCGTCTTTTGGGTTGTTACAATGAGTACAGCGTTTGTTACTTTATACGTTTTGTGGACATATTGTAAAAATTATAATTGTTCTCTTATTCTTGTGCTGGGAATAATGTTAAGCAATTAGTCATCTAAATAAATGAAAACCCATTAAATGGACCGCAGTTTATTATTCCCCACGACAATTATCTGAGTGAAGAGACACCGAGAACGCACAAATATCAGCACTAATTTTTTCAACAACTACAACTACAAATATCAGCCTGGATCGAAAATGTGTCATAAAATAAAATTTCCGCGAACAACTTCTCTAACTAAGTAATTGCGATGTGAGACACGTCTTGAGTTATCAGAAGAACCCGAAATTAAGACCTATATCCGCAGAAATTAAATCCAAAATAGAGGTTAGTTTCGAGTTTCGCTCCAGAAATTAAAACGCGCATCCTTGCGCGTAAATATTACACTAAACACCGTTCTTGTTTTCAGGAGAAAGAGGTGACCTGCGCTCATAACACCTGGCTTCCTCCTATTACCAGAAGTAATTTCTGTCGCTCAGTGCAAGCCAGCACACTAGACTGGCCGTATATGCTCCCATATGTGGCGGATATGACCATATCTAACTCCTCATATTATCATATATGCCGTATATAAAAAGTAACAGGGCCATATCTGACATATTCGTACGTGGAGGTACGGATTTTACGTGTTTCCAAAGAGTTTGCGCAAGACACACCTCCCAGGTGTTGCTACCAAAATGAGTTGCTGGGCGAGTTGAGATAGACATCTTTGACTTAAACAGCGCAAATAATTTACGTAAAAGAAGAGGACAACAGGAAGGAAAGAAGCGCTTTGACTCACAACATGCACTTTCTCTAAACTCAACGCCAAAGCGGGCCATCTTGCTTTGCATGTGTGAGAGATTGCGGGTGCACACCAAAAGTTTTCCTGAGACTAAGGTGCTTAAACATTTTACAGGAAAAAGACTAGAGAGGTGTACGAGGCGTGCAAGGTCGCGAACAAGGGCCTAGCCTGCATAAGTATGCCATCGATTGCTTTGACGGCAAAAGAGCTTCAATTTTTGAGTTTTAGTCCCTAAATTAGTGTTTTCTTCCTTTTCTTTCTTCTCCAATTTTCAATTCAGTGGAAGCCAACACCCTTTGGGTCACCGTAGACATCGTGTTTCTTCCTTTTTTCTGGCAGTAACCGTTGGGTCACCGTTAACTTTGTAGATCACATCTGAATATTTGTACACAGATATATTCACTTGGGTTACGCCAGTCGCCATACACCAGGGAAAGTCCGGCTTTTCCTCCGACTTGCTCGAACAATAGACCCTTCCCGAAAGTCAGTCTACGCCACCCTGTACAGAGCCGACCAGACGCTCTAATGGCGGCACTACCATGTATCTTCACACCAGAAAATGCGAACGTCTTCGATAGCATAGAGCAGAGAGATCCAAATGGTGTTGGACATGCTACATCATCCTTCGACTCACGAAATCGAGGGTGCTCGATTTAGCCGAGCACGATCTCCTAGTCGCCGCCATTAGAGCGGCCAATGTTAAGTCTCTTGAGACTGCCACAAAGTGACTCTGACTTTCGAAAGAGGGTCTACTTGCACTGCAGCCCATGATACGCCTGATCCATGCACGACAACGATGACGACACTATGACATGCCACATTCTCACTTTTGATTTTCTTCTCTTATCTTCTTTATCCTTTTCTCCACCCTCCCTCCCCGCTCAACGGTGACCTACGGGCCTGCATGGCCGCGCAACCCATCGTTGATCTTTCTACAAAATAAGTAAGAGTAAAGTTAAACAACAACTTGGGGTTACTTAAAAATGCAATTTGACATTCCGTTGAAATAGCCCTTAGAAAGAGGTTTTTAATTTTAATAATTTTAACGCCATTGACACCTTTCTTCTCTTTCACTACCTCATTATTAAAACCTCAGTTGTGAGTCAGCGCTCTTTCCTTCCTGTTGTCTCTTCCTCACGTAAATTATTTGCGCTGTTTTAGTCAAGATGTCTATCCAACTCGCCCAGCAAATCATTTTGGTACAATACCTTTCTTCTACAATGGGCTCTGTACCGCGGTTCTCTCCTCTAGACCCCGTTTCTTCATATATTCATCTAATCGCTATGTCTGTGTGCAAGGCAAGGATCTGTTCTTTCGCCATCAAGCATCGTGTGGTACCTTACGACATCCGAGGGCTGTTCGGCTACGCTCAACCATCAACGGGCCACTCCAGGAGAATCTGCAGGATCATACGCTCTGAGATGTGGAGACAGGTCCGGTATTTTCGAACCTGCCTTAAGATACTTGCCCAGGGTGGACACTCCTACAGCGGCAGCGGTTCACGATATCAAGACTACCTCCTCAGAGCAAGTAGGATGGCAGAGTTCTTCTGGTGGACATACGTACCTCATCTCAAGAGTCTTCGAAATGAAGGTAGATGTACGACGGGCGAGCCTGTTACCATCCTAGGCAATACAAACCTACCTGTAGAAATAACAAAGGTCTTGGAGAAAGGCCCCAATATTTTGCACGGAGCCAAAAATGCACGGTGTACAGATGGTGTCCACCATTCATGATATAGCGGCAAAAACTCAAGAGTCGTACCGACCACGGTGTATTGATGAATGCATGGATGTGGTGATGAAAGTGGGAACGGCACCAGCAACATGCAGTAAAACCAAGTTATACAGCATTGTAGGGTATTTCCAGCAGAAGAATTTAAACTTACTTGTTTCTGATAAAGAAGGAGGATTTATTGTAGCTCCCCATGATATTTACATGAATAAGGCAAGAGTGGCCATCGGGAAAAAATTTAAGAAACTAGAAGGTTAAAAGTTCAAGTCAGTGAAGGCCAGAGCTCTACAACTGTGCCACAAGTTCGAGTTAGAGCAATTACGAAAACAGATAACATCAGCCGATAAAGACCAACTGGGCTTATTCTTCACCGGGAAAACACACAAAGGAGCGTGTCCTTTCCGTGTGGTCGTTACAGAAAAAGGATTGTGGCATGTCAAGGTTCCTCAACGAGCAGGTGGCAACCCTACGACAGATGACCCTTTTCTGGTCTCCAATTCTGAGAAGGTGATTGAATATCTCGGCGAACAACATCTTATCTGTTAGGTATGGCTAGGGTGTGTACTTTCGGTGTTTATTTGTGAGAAAAATCGGTGGATGTTTTTCGGTGTTTATTAATTTTCGAAACACCGGTGTATTTCCGGTGCAACCTCATGACGTGGCTAAAATCGGTGATTATCGGTGGAAAAAATGCGATTGATCACAGACAGAGAGCTCCAATTTTATTAACATATTTCATACACTTCTTCTCGAGGAACCATGTATTTCTCACACTTGCTTATTATAGTAGATGCAAGCATACTTCGAGAGCCTTGCATCCGTCATGGCAGCACGTTCCTTGCGGTTCGCAACCCGCAATTTTGAAAATGCACGCTCCACATTTGCGCTGGACACGGAAATCCCAAAATGTTCATCGAGGCTTGGGACAGTAGTCGCCAGTCAGGAAGAAGTTTCCAAAATAACACTGGATCAACGGTACTAGTCATAGCATACTGGCGGTAACAAAGAAACTCTGATTCTAGGTCACTCAGCTGGCGCTCGTCTCGGAGGACCAGCCGATAGACACTTGCACAAGGCCACAACTCCTCTGGCAGCTCCACTTTTATGCACCGATGAGGCTGGACGTGACGACCTTGGATGTTATGTGCTCCGGTGATCCTTGCCAGCCCCTTTTCCAACTTCAGGAGGCTTACCGTGATTCTGCAGTACTTGCAGACCATGGAGTCAGCAGATCCAGTGCACGTGTCGAAGTCTGGATACTCCTTGAAGCGCAGTCGTCCGGGAGCTTTCCGCTTGAGTTCCATCCTGGTGGCTTTCACTCCGCGTGACGACGATACTTGAAGTGTTCGACGAAGGGAACGATCTCACGTTGAGAAAACCCGCAGACGTGGAACGGACGCGCCTTCTCCAACACGTCTGCAAATTGTTTACAGACGAGTCCTTTTGTATACAGCGAAAAACCCCCACGCCACCAGAACCCTTTTACCGTTTCCCCCAAAGCCCATGGACACTAAACAGATTAACAATGAGACGGATCTCAGTTCTCAAAGGTCAGTAGACCTGTACGACACGGATGTTGGCAGTGTCTTCCAGAATCACAGCAACTTCTGAATACATGGCTTGCACCGACATCACTTGGCCAGACACAATGGGGAAAGGGCACGTGGGAAAGTACCCTCAACTGCGTAATTGTTCCACAAAAGGGGGCCATGGGAGACATAATGGGTAAAGGCGTGTGAGAGCTTAGCTTCCACTGTGTTAACTAGGACCTTTTGACCCCCAGAAAAGAGGGCGGACTGCCGCCACGTGCAAGCCATGTATAGACACTGGGATAATGCAGGATCCACGAGATAACACGTTTGAGGAACCTCTACGGGAAAGGGGTTCGCTAGGTCGGAAACATGCAACGACCGGGGTTTTCCGGTTTTAACCAGGGCGAAACTATCGAACCACCGGTGTTTTTCGGTTTTAATCGATTTTGTATTTTCGTCACCGACGGATTTTTATCGGTGTTTTTGGTTAAAACCGGAAAATACACCCCTATGGTATGGCCTATCCCTCGATGTAGAAGATTTATTTTACTCCATACCTCACGAGGGGATGTTTACTGCTTTGAGACAACACATTGAAGCCAATGGAGAAGTAGCATTTCAGAACAACTGTGGAATGGCAGTGGATTCTTCCTTGAGCTTCTACGGTTCTACTTGAACTCAACTGTGGTAACGTTCAATGGAGAACCCTACAGACTGAAGAGAGGAATCTGTATAGGATCCTGTGTAGCTCCTGCTTTGACTGATGTTTACCTCTTGAAATGTAATAGAGCAATTGATGACAGCCTTGACATTCCCCAGGTTAGTCGCTATATTCAGATACGTAGACGATTATCTCATCCTCCTCAATGCCCGACCCAAATGTGAGACGCAGTTCATGGAATCCGTTCAAACGACATTCGAAGAACACGCCGGGGGACTAAAGTTCACACATGAATGGCCGAAAAACCAGTCCCTCCAATTCGTAGATCTAAAAATAACATTCCACGACGACAGTGTCTGCTGGATGTACGCCCCACGAACAAAGAAAAGTCTTCTGCAATTTGACTCCGCACACATAAGCTCGTCAAGAGAGGAATTGTTGCCAGTACGTTGGGAGCGGCTCTGAAGAAATCTTGCGACCACACAGCAGGAGAGAGCTTCAACATCCAGCTACAGAGACTTCGCGCATCAGGGTACCCGACTTCAGATTATTTCCACCATCGTGGAGAGCATGTTAAAACAACGTCGAACGAGGAAGTCCAAACCGAACAAAGATCCGACCCGTGGTAATGCCCTACCTTCACCGTCTATCCCATAACTTAAAAAGAGTAGCCGCAAAGTTTTAGGTTCCCATCCTCCTCACAGCGCCCGACAAACTTAAACGATTATGTCCAAAAATCAACGAGCAGCAGGATACACCTTGACCAATGTAAAATCAACCATGCACGGAAGTTCGTGGAATGTCACAGCGGCATCATATACGAAATACCGTTGTCATGTGGAAAGGTGTATCTGGGACAATCTGGGAGGTGCATCAATGTGAGACTCAGGGAACATGCACTTTCTCTAAAGTCAACGCCAGCGGGCCATCTTGCTGTGCATGTGAGAGATTGCGGGTGCACACCAATGTTTTCCGAGACAAAGGTGCTTAAACATTTTAAGGAACAAAAGACTAGAGAGGTGTACGAGGCGTGCAAGATCGCGAACAAGGGCCTAGCCTGCATAAGTACGCCATCAATTGCTCTGACGGCGAAAGAGCTTCAATTTTTGAATTTTAGTCCCTAACTTATTGTTTTCTTCCTTTTCTTTCTTCTCAATTTTCAATTCAGTGGAAGCCAACACCCTTTGGGTCTACCGTAGACATCGTGTTTCTTCCTTTTTCTGGCATGTACCCTTTGGGTCACCGTCAACTTTGCAGTTCACATCTGAATATTTGTACATAGATATATTCACTTGGGTTACTTAAAAGTGCAATTTTTAATTCCGTTGAAATGGCCCTATAGAGGTTAGATAATTTTAATAATTTTTACCGCACTTGATATCTTTCTTCTCTTTCACTACCTCTTTATTAAAACCTCAGTTGTGAGTTAGCGCTCTTTCCTTCCTGTTGTCTCTTCCTTACGTAAATTATTTGCGCTGTTTAAGTCAAGACACCTCCCAGGTGCTATTTGGCACAGCATCATCTGGGGGTCAAGTGATGCTCCAGTGACGTCGTTTCTCTGCGTCGCGCATCTCTGTTGGTTACAACAAAAATGCGTGCTAACCCCCCCCCCCGCTGGGCTCACGCCGCTTCGCGGCGGCTCATCACAAAATTGTTAACCCACTTGGCCAATCCGTGTGGGCCAAGTGGTCCACACCAAGAAGGACGGGCATTTCAAAGTCTAATTTGTGTAGGCCATATTCAGTGCGTATTTATTCTTTGTGTAGTTTGTGTGTTGAAAATTCTGTGTGATGTTTCCAAAGATCTCTCTTGAAAAAAGAAGTGGGTTCGAATTTGATTTATTATAAATGATTAAAGTTAATTTTGTTTGTAATAATTTGAATGGTTAATACCCGGTGTTTCCTAATGAGTGAAGCAAGAGTGACTTACATACGGTGCATTTTCGTTTAAGCGCAATACCTTTTTTGTTGGTTGGTTGAAAAATGTCTGTATTATAATTATAAACAGGTGAACTGCGCTCGTCGATCTCGACTTAAGCCTTCTTTATTAAGCGAATGATAACCTTTTTCGGAGCATGTGCAGAGCTTCTATATTTGTTCTTGTAGTGTCCCTCCCAAAACTCAAAAATTCCAAAGTAAATATCTGTTGTTACTCTGTCTTCATGCAGCGACCAAGTTAAATGTCCACAAAACAGAACACCTAGATACTTATGTTGTATAACACGTCCACTAATTTTGTTTTGAAATTTAATTTGAATTTTATGTAGAATACATTTATTCCTTAGTCTAGAAATACTTTTAAAATTTAATTCACGACTCTTTGCTCTGATGCCACAACGATAGATTTTGAAACAATATATTGGTTTCGCGCTCAAGAACTTCTTAGCTTGCGCCATAAAAATATATATTTGTGTCATCTGCACATACTATTATATCTGGTGTTTAAGGTATCTTTATAATGTCATTCAGGTAAATGAAAAATAAGAATGGGCCATGAATAGACCCCTGCGGGATAGAATATTTTATTTGAACCATATTTGACTCGCGTGATTAATATTTGTGTATTGTAAACGATTTGATAATTAGCTCTTTAATAAACTGAAGAAGTTTCCTTTCATTCCATATGCAGACATTTCTTGGTAAAGAATATTTTGTCTGATTGAATCTAAAGCCTTTATGAAGTCAAGAAACACTCTTACAGTATACTCTTCTGCTCGAAATTGCAAATTATTTTATTTTTGATGTTTAGGAGCGCCAATTCAGACGAGTATTGGTTCTGAAAGCCGTACTGTTGCTCCTCCAAAAAACATTATGTGGCTTGAACAAAATTTAAGAGTTGTGTATTGATAACTTGCTTTATGAGCTTTGAAAAAGTCGGTAGAAGCGAGAACTCTATATTTACAGACGTTGGGACTTTATATATATAAGAACCCCCCACCCCCCCAGAAAAAACAGAAAAACACTGTTATAAGATTAGCGAATTTCAAACCTTCAGAATATTTACCCTGCCTTGGTATTGTCACGCCGAAGGTAAACGTCGTCTTCGTAAAATGCGTCGAACGGTGACTTCGGGGAGAAGACAACGAGGCAAACTGACTGTGCAACCGTATTTCTTGCCCCGTTTGTCGCGGATTCGGGAGTCTAACTCTTGGGAACGCAGCGTCCAGCGAGCCTACTGGAAGTCTTTTTGAGCAGCGCGAGAGAACAAAGGGAGTGATGGTCTGCGACTACCACAAAATGTCTGACCATACAAGTAGGGTCGAAATTTTCTATTGACCCACACAATGGCAAGACCTTTCCTTTGATTCTGGGATGGATATTTTTTTTGCTTTTGTGAGTGTACGACTAGCGTATGTAACAACGTAGCTGCTATACGTTTCTTTTTGTTGGGCGAGAACAGCTCCCGAATAGAATCCATTAGCGTCAGTGTGGAGCTGTTCTCGCTCGACGAATCGAACACTCCTTGTTAACCTTTAGGAAGCAATCAAAAACGCATTTACTACATCCGTTATAATTCTTGTGTTGGTATTTTTATCTGGTTACATATACACTATTTGTAATTTTTATGCTGCTCTATATAAATATATCCTTGTTATTATTTTTATTTCCCCGCAGGAGACAGCTAGGCTCGTAGGTGTTTGGTGAGTGGCGTCCCCTACGAGCCCCGAGCCCATATGAGTAGGACCCTACCACGTCTGGCTGTGCGTGGCGTGCCCGTGCACGGGAAAAAGTTGATCCTGTTGGTTGAGCTGACCCCGTGGTGGTTTCGGACCCTTCGGAGCACCCGGGGTGAGGCAACATACCAGTAATAGTTAGATTTGGGTTAGTTGGTTTGACATGATGACGTATACTGCGATGCATAGTATACACCATAAAGCAACACGACACTTTGGCCCACGCTTCTCGCAGACGTCTGTCCTGGCTTGGCCCGACCAGGATGATTCAGACAGTCGCCTCTCTTTTCCTTTCCTACTTTGACTTTTCTCTTTTCTGAAGTTCCCTCTTTCACCTTCTTTGACGGAAAGGACTAACATTGGATGGTGACAAATACTCTCGCCCAGATACACATTTGGTTATGGTTTCTGGGTAGCGCTAATAGTGTAACGCTTCCATCAAAGCCATTTTTTATGGTGTGTTACCTATTCCCTCATTGGACTCCGTTGTGGGCGGGGCGCCATAGAGTTCCAAATTTTTCGCCTCTCATGGCTCACTTTTCTAAACCCGTTTCATGGCAACCGCTCAAGAGGTGGTATCCATCAAAAAAAGCCGCATAAATGGTAACATTTACGATATTTTTGTTGTGGTGCGCTCAAAAACAAGGTTTGACCAGTCAGTAAAGTCTCACGATTTGACGTGGCAAAAGTACTCGAGAACTTGGTAGGATTTTTTACAAAGCAAAAAAGCTGCACTCGGGAGATCTTCTGGCGAAAGGAAACATAAAATGAAAAGTGAAGCACTCCTGAAAATGACCACCATCGTTGACATTCAAGTAAGTCTGACTCCACATCCTATTCTCAACACTGTGCGAGAAATTCTGTCAGAAACTGAGCTTCTCGATAGCTGTGAACAAGAAATCTTCGAGGGCCTCCGACCTTCTGGAGCTGTAAAAATAATAATGTATCGGTGGGACAGCCACGAGGCACGTTCGAAACATCTCATCGTAACCTTTCATCGACACACGCTTTCAGAGTATGTCAAGGCGGGTTACATGATCTGCACAGAGAAAGCAGGCAAAGAAAAGTTTGTCACGGAAAGCCAGGCAAAATCTGAGCTATCAAGAGTCAAAGAAGCATGTGCTTTTTGAGTCGCAAGGTTCGTTTACCGACGCGCTGCGGAATTGCCCAGCACCGCGTTAGGAGCCTAGGGCATGTCTTTTTGCAGACATTGCGACAGCCCTGCGGTCCCTGACACAGCCGCGGAAGCAGCTGTGGCGGAAGTGCAGTGGCTGCTCCCTCCGCGCAAGACCAGCCGGCTGTTGCCGCGCCGGTCCTGACACCTGGAAAACCCGCAGGGGTCAAGGGTAGAAGACCTCATCTGAACTCTCTGGATAGGACCTCGCTCAAGGAGCAGCATGCTCCGCGCGAAGCTCCTGATACGCCAAAGAGTGCGGAGGGCATGGAAATGGGTTTCACCGCCTCCAGTGTGGCATTCTTTTTCCGGGACTGGCCACGGACGCAAACATGAGTCCCGGAACCTCGATCCCTCGAAGCCTTTGGGCAAGCCAGTCTGTAAGGCTCCAAAGGGAGAGGCAACCTTGAGGCTGCCAGGCCATTGGTCCTTGCGTCGTCTGACCTGGAGGACATGAGGTGGCATACCTTACAAGCAAAACAAGAAATAAAAAAAAATCCCGTCATTCCTCCAATATAGGAATGGCAGTATGCTACAAGGTCTTTTCCTCATTCTTTTAATTTTAAACACACACACGCACACACACACACTACACACACACACAACACACACACAACACACACACACACACGCACAACACCACACACGCACACGACACACAACACACACACACACACACACACGCACACACCACGACACACACACACACACACACATGAGGCACACACACACACACACACATACATCACTACATATATATAATATTTTATATTTATAGAAGACGAGAAACTGTTTTTATGCATTGACACTGCCGAGGTCTCGAGTAATATTGATAATGTGCAATACGAACTCGAGAAGCTTAGACTTGTCGCACTGTGCTTGCAAAACATTCTTCTTAACGATGACTCACCAGCCGATTTTACGTAGGATATCAGGTTTTTAGGAAATTTCGTTATTGCTCACACTTATCTGGTGCAGTTGCCGTGTTAGTGCAGAATAGGGTGGCATGCTCCGAGGTACCACTCCAGATACCTCTCAAACGGTAGCTGTCCGTCTTCTCTTTGACCTCCTCATCCCTGATGTTTCCGCATACTTTCCGACAAATGACCCCTTCATCTCCACGACCTTGAAGCGCTCGTACAACAGTTCCTCAAACCTTTTTTAATTCTGGAAGATTTCAATGCCCTCCACCCGTTATGAGGTAGAGCACGTCAGGACTTACGCGGAGGACTTACAGAACGTTTTGTGTTGCTATCTGGGCTTTGCCTTCTGAATGGGGGAGAACCAACGTTTCATAATGCCCTCCACAAGTCTTTTAGATCTATCGGTCTTTTTTTTGCATCGTCTACATTAATTCCATGCTTTTGGTGGAATGTTTTCATAACCCGTTTAGTAGTGACCTTTTTCCTGTCGTTTTAGAGAGCTTAGAGCCACTTCCTTCTATTTCGACGTGTTTCCATAGGTGGAAATTAGAGAAAGCTAACTGGTGCATTTTTGGCTTGCACGTTGTGGTTCATTCCACCGTGCTTTCACCAATGAATCCCGACAAAGCAACTGCTTATGTTACTCAATACAATTATACAGGCTGCTTTATGCTCTGTTTCCCAAACGTCAGGTCGTCTTTTGAGAATATACAAAGTTTGGTGCAATGACAACTGCGCCTCTACACAGAGGTATCAGAACAAGGACTGGGGTACATTTCCCAGGTATCCTACTCCTCTACATGAATTTAAGAAAAACGCGCTAAAGCTCGCTGGAGAAAAAACAAGCTAAAAGAAGCATATGGCAGAAGTAAATCTCCAGATTGAGTAGCTTTGTTCCCGCCAAGGAAGTGTGGGATCACCTTCAGAAAATAGAGGCGACTACCAGTCTTTTAGAGTCCCCTTCTCTCCTCGTCATCTTTCTCGTTTTTGAAAGATCAGGCAAACTGTTTCGGGGAGCATATTCAACATGTCCCTAGTTCTTCGAATCATAATACAGTATTTCAAAAGCTGAAAACAACTACAGAAAGACAACCGATTACTGTGTCTGGCGGAAGTTGTGAAGCTTAGAATAGGCCCTTTACATTGCATACGCTCGACGTTGCCCTGTATGTGAAAAAGAAATCGGCACCTGAACCGGACAAAATTTTCAACGAAATGATAAAACACTTGCCACAGGAATTTCTTAATAGCTTGGTGGACTTTTTCAACCTCTTGTGGAAAGCGTCAATGTTTCCTCACTGTTGGGGGCGCGCTCATACCGTCTCTTTCCTGAAACATGGTAAAGACCCTTCTCCAACGAGCTATCGCCCTGTTTCCTTGACAAGTTGCCGGGGACAATTGATGAATGACTCATCAATCGACATCTAGTGAACTTTTTTTAGGCTTCAATGTTTTTGACAACCAATAAATGTGGCTTCCGAGCTGGTCGCCTTACTTTTGTTCATATGGTTCGTCCGGAAACGTTCATTGAGGAGGCTCGTACATCGCCAGTAATGTGTTTCTGTGTTTTATTACTTACAGAAGGCCTAGGACACAAAATGGCGGTACGGAAGCCTTCGGGAACCTTACATCTATGAGATTCGTGGCCCTATGTTGCGTTGCCTTGGAAATTTGTTAAGCGAGCACACTTCCCGAATTCGTTTCGGTGGCACCCTCTCTGATATTTTTGTTAAAAAAATGGTGTCCCCCAGGGGGAGTACTAAGCGCTACCCTTTAGGCTGTTGAAATTGACAATCTATCGAGGTAATACCTCCATCGTTATTTTACTCGCTATACATAGACGATGGAAACCTGTTTGCTTCTTCTGATTTCTGTTTTTAAACGGCAACTACACTTCGAAACAAACAAGATTAGTAAGCGGGTAGACGAGAATAGTCTTAAGTTTTCTCCAGGAAAAAATGAAAGCCGTTTACAACACCCTGTAACGCCGAATTAGAGCGCAGCTCTTGAGGAGGAGGGGAAGGCACGGGGGGGGGGTCACGTGACCTCGGGGAGGGGGGGTCACGTGGCCTGGGGGTCACGTGACCTCGAGGAGAAGGGGGGATTTTCCGCGCTAAATTTAGCGGGGAAAATTTTCCGCTAGATTTAGCGGGGAAAATTTTCCGCTAGATTTTGCGGGAAAATATTCCGCTAGATTTAGCGGGGAAAATTTTCCGCTAAATTTTGCGGGGAAAATTTTCCGCTAGATTTAGCGGGGAAAATTTTCCGCTAAATTTAGCGGGAAAATTTTCCAAATTAGCGGAAAATTCGCTAATTTGCGGAAAATTTTCCGCTAGATTTAGCGGGGAAAATTTTCCGCTAGATTTAGCGGGGAAAATTTCCCGCCAGATTTAGCGGGGAAAATTTTCCGCTAGATTTAGCACAAGAAAATTTCCCGCTAGATTTAGCGGGGAAATTTTCCGCTAAATTTGGGAAAATTTTCCGCTAGATTTAGCGGGGAAAAATTTTCTCGCTAGATTTAGCGGGGAAAATTTCCCGCTAGATTTAGCGGGGAAAATTTTCCGCTAGATTTAGTGGAGAAGATTTCCCGCTAGATTTAGCGGGAGAAATTTTCCGCTAAATTTGGCGGGGAAAATTTTCCGCTAGATTTAGCGAGGAAAATTTTCCGCTAGATTTAGCGGGGAAAATTTTCCGCTAGATTTAGCGGGGAAATTTTCCGCTAGATTTAGCGGGGAAAATTCTCCGCTAGATTTAGCGGGGAAAATTTCCCGCTAGATTTAGCGGGAAAAATTTCCCGCTAGATTTAGCGGGAAGATTTTCCGCTAGATTTAGCGGGGAAAATTTTCCGCTAGATTTAGCGGGAAAATTTCCCGCTAGATTTAGCGGGGAAAAATTTTCCGCTAGATTTAGCAGGGGAAAATTTTCCGCTAGATTTAGCGGGAAAATTTTCCGCTAGATTTAGCGGGGAAAATTTTCCGCTAGATTTAGCGGGAAAATTTTCCGCTAGATTTAGCGGGAAAATTTCCCGCTAGATTTAGCGGGAAAATTTCCCGCTAGATTTAGCGGGGAAAAATTTTCCGCTAGATTTAGCGGGAAAATTTCCGCTAGATTTAGCGGAAAAATTTTCCGCTAGATTTAGCGGGGAAAATTTTCCGCTAGATTTAGCGGGGAAAATTTTCCGCTAGATTTAGCGGGGAAAATTTTCCGCTAGATTTAGCGGGGAAAATTTTCCGCTAGATTTGGCAGGGAAAATTTTCCGCTAGATTTAGCGGGGAAAATTTTCCGCTAGATTTAGCAGGGAAAATTTTCCGCTAGATTTAGCGGGAAAATTTTCCGCTAGATTTAGCGAGGAAAATTTTCCGCTAGATTTAGCGGGGAAAATTTTCCGCTAGATTTAGCGGGGAAAATTTTCCGCTAGATTTAGCAGGGAAATTTTCCGCTAGATTTAGCGGGGAAAATTTTCCGCTAGATTTAGCGGGAAAAATTTCCAAATTTGAGCGGAAATTTACCCATCATGCACCGCGCGGTTACGCCGACGGCGACGGCGACGCCGCTCAAGCCGGAAACGGGCGCCTAAGAGCTGCGCTCTAAAAACTGTCTGCGTCTCTTTTTCCCTGCGACTAGGACTAGTGTTGGACCCCAACCTATATTTAAATATTAATATTATATCCGGTGTTTGCTGCCATGGCTATCGTCACTTTGTTCTTTTCAAATCTTTGAAGCTTTGAAAGAGGCTTTCTGAACCAGCCGCGCCAAGATCGCTGTGGAGCCTCATCTTATTGAGGCGTTTCCCGCCGATATAAGCGTCTTTGGCAGTGCGTATGCAATGAACTTATCATTCATGATTATCTCCACAGGTTCTACATAATATGTCTCTTGCGTATATTAAGACACGAAAATTATTCCCCGCGATCCCTAAGTGGTCCACGAGAGCACGAGACAGCGCGCGGAGGCGAGCGTTCACGCCGCTCGCTCTGGGCTGTCTTTGGGCTCTGTAGTGCCGTAGCACCCGATGCGGACAGTAATCAAGCAGACTTATAGTGAGCGCGGCCGAACTGGATATGCGGTTGCTATCTTGCGGCCTGTCTAGCGAGGCACAATACCGCCTATGTTTCCGAAGCGGCACTGGCACATAATAGGCTCTAAGCGCCACTGCGCGGTGGAAGTTGAGGTGCGGGAGCTCGCACTTGAGCGCTGATCAAAGCTGGGCACGCGTGCCTTCTCCATCTCCTTGGAAGTACTACAAGAATGCCTACCAGAATAGACCCTGGTCAAAGCAAACTGGAGAAGCCGACAAGGGTGAAGGCGCAAATAGTTTGAAAACTATCGCGGAGCTGCTGTGCCCTATTGTGTAAGTTGTGCTGGAGATGTGGACACGAGCGTAAGGTATTCTCGGTGACTGGCGGCGAACGTTAATTTTGAGTATGAATCTGAGAATCACTAGAGAAAGGACAATTCCAGCGCTGGTCTTGAATACTGACTCCCCGATGTAATGCCGCGGCACAAAATCGCAGGGTATGATCATTCTCTCGTATATTCATTTGATTGCCATTAAAGCCACAATCTGCTAAATGCTTCACTAAGAGGATAGAGGGCCTTACGTACTCACCGTAGATGGGTACTTGTTGACAACAAGGTTCTTTCTTGGTATCTTCTTTTTCACGTGGTGCTTTTTCACGGGGTGCGTACTGGGCAGCTGGTGAAAAGACACGCCAGAAGACTTACCCGATGCTGACGTACAATTCGGGACAGAACAGTACTCCATTGGGCCGCAAAGAAACATACCGGTTTGAGAAGCAGGGTTAGCAAGATGGAACAGCGATAATAGTAGTGCGCCAGCCGCCCCCATGCAGAGAGAGTGCACGTGCTTTCTCTTGTGACAGAAAAGGCGGCATGGAAAAGCAGCGCGCAAATCCAGCCCACACGTGGCCACTCGCAGCGTAGAGCGGGTTCGTTTCGGCCGGCACTTTTCACGTCTATGCACTCGCTGCACCGAGAAACTCAAGCGTGCGCCAAAATGCCTCGCTCAGTCTAGAAGCGAGATCAGACGACTGGGGTTCGTCTCTACGATGCGTCACTCGCACAGCGGATCCAAAAAAAAAAAAAGAGTAGATTTTCTGATCGAGATCGCGTCCCGCAAGCCACGGAATCAAACGCGAGTTTGAATTGTCAGCGTTTGATATTTCACGAATGAAGGAATTGACAATCTGTGCTCTATTTGCAAGTTTTGAGTCGCTCTGTTGCCGTACATATGCTGGAAATCTACCAGTGTATAATGAAAGAGTCAGGACAAACACATCAGAGGCTGCCAGAGCTCTCACACCAACGTGTGCGGGTGAAAAGTGGAAGATTTGTCGGCAAAGCTCCCCCAGCAGAAACCTGTGACGCGCCCAGTCAGCGTCTGGGAAAGCTAAAAATGGAGACTTTACCCGAGACTTGGGAAAAATCATAATGTTTAACATTTACTTACGTCAGCTATCTTGCCTCGTAGTTTGTTTGAGAAATATCAAGTTCTCGACACCCTCACCAGGAAAATTAGACGTCCTACAAAACGCATTTCTTGATATTCCAACGGACTAGTTTCAAGCCGTATCCTTTCAGTGGTTCACGCATAATGCCATGCTTAGGGCGGATCAAGCTTCTGCGCGGACCGTATCCTCAGTTTTCTCCAGTGTACGCTGTTGTGTAGTCAGCTAGTTGCGGAAACTTACGCCGTTTGCAAATATCTCTAGAACAGCCAAGTTGTCTTGAAGTCATCGCAAATAGAAACTACACGTTGCAGCGGTCAACGTTTATAGGTAAACATTGGAAGCGGCTGCACTCTCGCATTCTTACCCATGACGTCGAACAATAAGGCGGTAGTTACAGTTTGAGGTCGGTACTCTACCAGAACATCCATGGCGATAGCATCCGTCTGCACTCGGTGAATTCGGTAAGTTCGTTAGAGGCCGGTTCTCCGTGCGGCACTCCGCGAGTGCGATGCATTCTGGGAGAGAACTCTCACGGCTCCCACCGGCGGCCATTGCTTGACAACAGGTAATACACACAAGTTTGTGAGAGAAGTACACAAAAGTAGGAATATTGAAGCTTGTACGCGGTGCTCGAAGGCGAGTATTTTATGATGTGCTATGATCAATATATCGGGTGCTTGGTGATCGAACAGGCTTTCGAACGCCGACTAAAGAAATCGAATGTGCCGGAGCACCACCGATTGTGCCGACGTCGCTTGCTTGAGTTTCTTTGCCAGATACCCGTCGTTGGTTTGGCACGTAAAATCCCCAATTTGCTTCAACAAATGAACGACACGCTCCAAGTTTTTGTTCGTTACAGAAGCCCTTTCTGCACTTCAAAGAAAACGTTTGCACAAGCGCTTGAAAAGATGCGAATGTCCCCCAAAAAAGCCTTCTAACCTATTGTCTGCCAAGCACCGCTGACTTCGATATCACAAACAACTCCACATTGACTCTCGGCAACTCTTGTCTCATTGAACCGCGTCACAGTTTACGACCACAAAGTCGCAACACTCGACCCTCAACCACAAGACATTTATTTAAAGAAAAGATTTGTATTCTAACGCTTTTGACACTTTCGCCCAGAGTATTAACTATCATTCCCGGAAAACACAATAAAAGTTTCATGGTCAAGAGCAACCTACTAAGGTCAGAAAATGCAGTTTTCCCCGTTTCTTCCATAGAGTCCCACGCATTAGTCAGGGTCAAGCGATGGCTGACCGGTGGTGCGGCTCGACCCCAGCAAGACAAGCGTCGATCCGCGATACAGGCTACTACAACAGAGATCAGTGGTGCCAGTGCGTGTGAAACGAACTTGCGATTAGACATAAATCGTTTTTTCTTTTAGATTCAGATTTTGTAATGACAACGTGAACAGCGTCACACGGCAAAAATGTCGAGCAAAGCCTGTTTCAGAATGTCGTCTGGAGCTTCCTCCTCATCCGTCTTATGGCAGAGGAAGTTCCAAAGCGCCACCACGCAGAATAGGTTCGATGATGGTTTCAGTTTCGTCTTTGAGTTCGTCACCTTGGTTAGGGTGTACTGGAACGGGGAGACGTGCCGTCGGTTGTCCGTCGGGCAGAGCGCGGACATCCGACGGCTGACGGAGGCCTGGCGGTCGCAGCAGATATTTAGCGCTCGTGTGAGTTCATTCATTTGGCATAAAAATGGTCGTATTTTTTGTTGGTCTTTGTCTACTCGGTAGTGAGAAAGGATAAGCTCCAGCCTATCGCACACCCGTGTGAAAAGGCGTGATCTGCGCTGGCGGCAGAAGCTTAGAACCAAAGCGCAAATATCGTTTGGTAGCGGTCAGTCAGTAACTCACAAAGTCACGCTTCTTTAGTTTGTTTTTTCGGTTTTCTGTTATAGAAGAATACTGGTCTGCCTCACCGTACATAGCAGCCTAAAGAAAGCGAAGTTTCAGTATAATATGATACGCGATGCTTTACTTTAGTGTCAAAGCTCTCTTAATTATTTTTTGGTCAGCTGTAGATTTTGCAGACCTTTAACTACTTAGTTATTGTTCTGGTGTTAGAATATATTTTTGTGTAGTGGATTAATGAAAGCGAGCTTTTCTTGACTTCAGCATACTCATCTAAAGCGTATAAACCAGGAAATGTCTGAACTGATTTCATCTAGTGAGCATGCATCATATGAAAATAATAAACACCAAGACTGGTAAGATAAATTGATAACTTTAACTGCTCTCTTTTGAAGAGCAATCCCACTTGGAGAAAATTGTTTTCTGTTACATGCCACTAAAGTCACACATTCTTCTCAGACTTATTTTATTTTCTCTGCATCAGTTTTGTTCTTTTTCTTGGAATCAGACAATCCAATTCTGCGAACAGCAGGAGGCATTGCTCGGCGTCCGAAACAAGGAGTGTTTCTCTTTGCACGTGTTGCAACCCATGTTGCGTCCCAGCACAAAACACCACCGCTTCGTCTTTTTCGTCAGCGTATTTAATATCGTTGTGAGTAGCTTATGTCTTTTACACAGCTAGCAACCACATAATATTGTATCGCTTTACACAACACGCAAAACAGGAAGAAAAAGTCACACCAACACTACCCAAGCCAGCCTCGTTAAACGCTGCCGGACCAGCCTCCTGGCCCCGCTGTGACTGGCAGCGCCACTCCAGGTCCCTGCGGCAGAATCGGGCCTAACGACACGCAGCTAGGGTGGCTATTAACGCAGCTTCTTTGAAAAGGCCGACGCGGTCGGCACACCTCCCAGTTCTAGTTCTAGCTCTGCCTTGAGCAGGCAAGGAAAAAAATTCAGACAATATTTTCCAGAGCAATTTGAGTCGACTGAACATTTCTGGTGGCCATTTGACGCAAAATGTGGCAGCACTTCACATATTGACAGTCGTCTGCTATCGATGCAATGGCCAGACAGACTCATAAGAAAATGGCAGCGCCGCCTGCTCCGCCCGCTTCGCCCGCTCTTTCAAAATCTCGAAGCTTAAAACCGCGCGTTTCCTCAATACAATTGGAACTTTTTGTTGGCTTTTATGGAGGACCACTGACAATTAGCGAGGGCCTGCACCGAGCTCACCTCAGGGTTAATCAGAGATTGGCGAACTCTGTGGTGGATCGAGCTTGTGCAGCGCCTACTCAGCCAGGGGCCGGCGAACAAGACTCGGGCGGACTGGGAGCAGTTTCGGACTGCCAAAATTAGAACAGCGAAGCGCAAGGCAGGTGTCCTAAATGAGGAAGGAAAGGGTAGAGGAGGGGGCCAAAACCGAGGTTCGTCTCTGACTCCAGATCACACCATTTTTGCATTCACATGCCAGTTCTTTTAATGCACTGACTAGCCATGGGGAAAACGCCGACGCCGTGACTTTTGAGAAAATGATAACCAAAGTACTCATGTATTATTAGGAACCAAACCGACTTTTGGACAAGTATCAGTGCGGTTTCCGCACAGCTCGATCTACGTTTGATCATCTGGTTCGATTTGAGTCTACCGTTTGGGAGGCTTCTTAAATCGTCAGGATTGTCTTTCGTTTTTTTAATTTAGAGAAAGCGTGTGATACGACCTGGGGTTTTGAAATACTGCAGGATTTATTTAGCTTTGGTATTCGAAGCTCAGTACGTTAAGTGTGATCAAGAGTTACTTGGAACATCGTACTTTTTGCGTGCGGTAGGGAACAACCTTTTCCAAGTAGTTTAAAAAAAATGGAGTCTCTCGGGGAGGCGTTCAGAGTGTAATCATTTTTATTGTAATGATGAATTCGATTGCTCGTGCCACACATGTTTCTGTGCAGTATTTCATACGCATAGATGACGTACAAATTTTCGTTTCGTCCTGTAATTTATCTATACATGAATGTCGGGTCCAACTTGCAATCAACAGTTCATAGAAGCGGCGCTTTATGAGGTGGTCCTATGCCGGCTACGTATCGGCCATGCACGTCTCAATCATGTGCACTCTTGAGTGAAGAGGAGGCTCCAGAATGTGAACGCTGTAACGTTTCTCTAACCATCCGACACATCTTCCTTGAGTGCTCCGAGTATGACCAAAAACTTCCGAAAGAATTATTTATAAAGAAAACATACTCCACTTTGCTTGGTCACTTTACTTGGCGATGAGCCCCTGATTCCGCATACTTGTGTGTTCGTCTTTCTTAATGATAGGGGCCTTGTACACCGAGCATGACTTTAGTTTTTTACGCTGAACCCATGTTCATCAGAGTTTACACTCATACACATTTCATGCTGATATTTTTATCACATCACCAGCTACTATACCTTTTTCTTCACCGAAACCCTCGACCTTACAATTGTCTGTACCATTGGCGCATTTTGTCCTCAGTCAACCCTTGCATCATAAAAAATCAATCAATCAATCAATCAATCAATCAATCAATCAATCAATCAATCAATCAATCAATCAATCAATCAATCAATCAATCAATCAATCAATCAATCAATCAATCAATCAATCAATCAATCACTGCGCAAGCTGCTCCAGAGTGTACCTCTATGTGAAGAGGAATTCCGTTCACTTGAACTTTCAAAATGTCTGCTGGTTCAATGAAGTTAAAGGAGCTGTGCAACAATTTCAGTGCTTTGCTTAAACGATTTGGGAGTTGGTGCCTCAACCTTTCTGAAGGAAAGAACAAAAAAATCGCTTTTGCCTGCATGTCCTATTTTTTATTTACAAACTGACAAAGATTGAGGGTTTTCGGCACCTCTCAACTCCTTCAGCATCTTCCGAGTTATGTGCGCGTTGACGTGAAAGGAGGACGCGCGGGGTTCCAGTGAAGCTATCTCTCTAGAGCCATCGGTGAGCAGCGAGAACTCACCCGTTCGCGATCACGTGACCACGTGCTTGCGCAGTGTGATCAACATTGCGAAAGGAGGAAAGTGCCAATGTGCTCGTCCGGGTCCGGCCATCCCCGTCCGGCTGGCCCCCGTCCCCCTTCGGCTTATGGCAGCTTTTCGAGGTAGCAGATAGAGCTGATGGTTTTGTTTACCTCGGATAAAGGGCAGCACTAAAACGCCGTATAATAAAAGTTTTGTCCATGATACCAGGTTTTCGACGCATTTATATTTATGTTGAAACGACAAGATTTGTGGAAAAGGTATCTTTTATCGAGCAGGTATTTGCACAACTTGCTATCTTTTGACATGTCCCCTTTGACGTCACGCCGCGTGGTTCCCATGGCCGCCGCTCACAACTACACGTCGAGAAAAATTATAATTTTTGCCTGGCGATTAAACGGCGGAATCGCAACATTTCGAAGGGAGGAGATATGTTTTCTGTCCTTTGGGACAAGATAAACAATGTCAAAAGTAGAAGAAGCAAATTCTTTCAACGTTAAAATTGTTGCACAGCTCCTTTAAAACGATACTCCGTCCTGAAATTCTTGTTCGCGTCCAGCCGATGACTGGCGTTCGTTGCTGCAGCGTAGTGCTTGGACTTCGCCAACTTCTGGCGACACACACTTAAATTGTGTCCTTTCTTGCCGCAAAAATGGCAAACGTCGTTTGCAAAACTACAGCTACATGCGTCGTGAATGCAACAGCAACGCAGTGTTCTGTATTCTCCATGGACATCAAGGATTTGTACTATTCACTAGAGAATGTATGCTTGTTGTAAAGAGTGAGGCTTGTGTTAGATTGAAGTTGGTAAACTTCCAGTCTAGGATAGGTATCGCCGTGCACAGTTTCATTTGTTTTCTTGAATTGTATCTTCAGGCAACAGTTATTGCATACAATGGTCGGAAATATGTTCAGAGGTATGGTTGTGCATCGGTATCCTCCGTGGATCCGATGCCAGCATTTTTTATCTTAACCTGGAGATGTATTTTCTTTCTATGGCTTACAGTCGGAAGTCGATGAACTCTGCGAAACGTTTTCTAGAGTGCAGCTCTTAGGCGCCCGTTTCCGCGTTTCGCGGCGTCGCCGTAGGGCGTAACCGCCCCGCTAAATTGAGCGGGGAAAGTGAATTGGTGTTGAGGTCACGTGACGTCAATTTTGCAGCTAAATCTAGCTAAGATACTGAATTTGTTCATGGGTGACGTGACACGAGGTTTTGGGACGTCATTTTTTTGCTAAATTTAGCGGGCAAACTGAATTGGTGTCGAGGTCATGACGACAATTTCCCCGGTAAATTTAGCGGGAAACTTAACCTGCTAAATTCAGCTGAGAAATTTTCCCGCTAAATGTAGCGGGAAAACTTAACCCGTTAAATATAGCGGGGATTTTTTTCCCGCTAAATTTAGAGAAAAATTTAGCGGAGGAATTTAACGGGAGGAGAAGAGGAGCAAAAGAGGAGGAGGGAAGGAGGAGGATGGGAGGAGGAGGAGGAAGAGGAGGAAGAGGAGGAAGAGAGGAATTGGAGAGGAAGAGCGAGTGTACGAAGGAGGAGGAGGGTATACCCTCCCCTCCGTACCCTGCCCTCCTCCTCCTCAAGAGCTGCGCTCTAATTTCGCATTACAGAGATTTGTAAACGTCTTTCATTTTTTTACGTAGTAAACATCCGTCGTCTCTTGACCACGGTGTCAGGGATGTGCGTTTAACGGTTCTTGGCATACTCCGCCGCGATCGCAGAGATCCTGGGCCCTTGCGAATGTGAGGTCCGGTTCGGCGAGGAGTCGGCGTTGTACAGCTTCTTCGCTGACCCCACACACCAGTCGGTCTCGCAGCACCTCGTCCAAGAATGACGCGAACTCGCATGGCTCGGCCAGACGTCGCACCTCCGCAATGTAGTTAGCCACGGACCCGCCCTGACGTTGTCAGCATTTGTTGAACGTAAATTGGTGAGCTACTACCGTTGTCTTCGGTGCGAAGTGCCTTGTTAGGGTTGCTAACAATTCCTCAAAGGGTCCATCACCTGGTGGCTTTGGAGAGCAGAGTGATCTAATGTGTGGGCATATGAAAGGTCCGCACACGCTGCAGAAAACGGCTCGCTTCATGACGTTGTCCACGATCCCAGTTACCAGCAGAAATAAACCAAGTCACTCAACGTACCGCGGCCTAGACTCCGGCTTCGATATGTCGAACTCCTCCAAGCGTCCCAGTGAAGGTCCTGTTTCTTTCCGTTGCGTTGCTATTGGAGTGCCCTACCTTTGTCTACCGTCGTCGCAGCATATTATGTACGGAGGCGGAGTAGCGTTAATGAAACACTTTAATATACTAATACAATACAATACAATACAATATTTATTTTTCGAATTGAATTTCGCTCTACACCCACATAAGCCGATGAGGCTTGTGCGTGGGACGCGACAGGTCAAAACAGATTCCTTCAATTGTGTAACACATTCTGTTTGAATTTATTACGCCCTAGACACTGTAACTCAGACTAGAGTTAAAACGAATATACATAGAAAGGTTTGATTAGGCACAGTCCGTAAATATATAAAAATATCACAATAACAGGTGGAACTAACCCAAATTAGTAGTACATTTCTACAGCTGTCCCTCGGTCCATATCTACAAAAACAAACTCAGGTTACAATATATGCGTAGTCTGGGTCAAGAAGAGGTCATTTTTAATCGATTCCATGTGAATCATTAATTTTTTTCTACTGCGCATTGATCCATTGTTGTGTTAGTTTTTTTAATGGCACAGGGATTTTTGCATGCAATCAGATCATCGGTTAATTCGTTAAAAATTTTCGGCACATAATACATTCTTGTAGCCTCACAATATTTCGTGCTTATTAATGGTACATAATATTTCCTGTTAGGACGCAGCGTTCTTTCCTTAATATGTTTTTATGACAACTTTTGAAAGCCTTTCTTGTTATTATATTACATTTTAACTGATCACTAAAGCGAAAAGTACTCCCAATTCTTTACACATATACTCTGCATAATTACTTTCTCCACTTCGGTAACAAATCTTTCTAAATATCTTTTTTAAGAGTTTTTATTTTTTGTAGATATTGAGCACAGTGTCTATAAATCGGTATTCCATACTGTATTACGGATGTTCCTAGTGAGTTAGAAATCATTCTAATTACAGAATGCGGTACTATATCTTGGATGTGAAATATATGAGCCGTCAGTACCCTTAATGTTTTACACACTTGTTCAACATGAATATTCCATATAAGATGGTTGTCTATGTGCATTCCAAGGTATTTGACATTTTCGGCGTACTCTATTTCTGTGCATGAACAGTTAATACAATTTATTCGTGCATTTTAATGGGTAATTCAGCTAATCGTTTTTTTCTCAGGTACCTAAAGCACAATATTTGAGTTTTTGAGGTGTTTACAATAATTTGATTTTTACGGTACCACTGAAGAATATTATGGACATCCTCTTGTATTTCTCTAACGGCAATCTCATAATTTTTGTAGGCAAATACAATTACTGTAGCTTCTACAAACTGAAATAATTTACTTGTTAGTTTGAATTGAGCAATCGCATTCATGTATAGATTAAAACGAAGAGGACCTAGTACTGTTCCCTGAGGTACACCTTGCTTAACCTTCATTGCTGTACTGTATGTATTTCGTCCCTAGTCGCACTACCTGATATCTATCCAGAGGATAATTTTTAACCAAGCCATATGCCCTATCTTGAATCTCTATGCTGTACCACCTATCTAACAATATAGAATCATTTATTCTTTCAAAGCCCGTGTAAAATCTATGAATAACGCTAGTACAAATTTACTATTATCTGGATTTTCATAATCATAATAAAAAAAGTCCTCCAAGAGATCAGAAGTCCCTATTTTTTCTTTAAATCCATATTGTGTATGAATTAATATGTCATTCTTTGCTATAAATTGTTGCATTACTTTATTTAGGTATTTTTCCATTATATAGTTAATTACCGAAAGTATACGTACAGGTCGGTAATTAAGGAATTTGTTTTTCTCGCTTTTGTTATATACCGGCCTGACAACGGCTATATTTATCTTTTTAGGAATGACGCCCCCGAGAAAAAACGGTTATATAGTTGAAGGAGCATTGGTTTTAATATATGGACGTGCTTCTTAATATCTCTTGCCCTTATTCGGTCTAACCCCACTTTTATTTGTTTTGATTTGATTCACGATTTCAATTATGTCATTCTCCGACATGTCTGGAAGAAAACTTGAGTTGTTTATTCTGATTTGATTAGTTTGCCTTTCTGTTGAACCACAACAAAGACTCTCAATGGAGTGTGCATATTCTATATTGAATCCGATGGCAATCGCTTCCATATCACAATTATAACCACAATAGGTTTTAATTGTGCCCTCCATCGGTTTTTTTGTCGTCCCGACAGTTGATTTACGAGTGACCAGCACTCTGCTGTATCTTTAGTTTCTGAAAATTATGTCCAGTAATACTTTCTTCTCGCACTTTCTACGAGGGAGGTTACTTTGTTCGTAATTGCACGATGTTCATTTTTATACTTTACATTGTTCGGAAAGCGCTTTAAGAGCTGCCATGCCTCCGTTTTTTTATTAGCTCATCAATCTCTTTAGTTATCCAATCATTCTGTAGTTTGCGTTTTTTATATTATTGTACATATAAAGACCGTTTTATAGTGGTCTTTATATGTAGACCATTATAAGATGGCTACCGCATAGCACCGCGGCATGTTCCTAAATGGTGGTTCACTCACTTTATCCCAAAGATACTTCATATCGAGGCACTTCATCGCGGACACTCTAGCCCAAAGTCGTTTCATTCCAAGATGTTTTATCCCGAGGCGTTCCATCCCATGGATATTACACGCTAGGATGGTTCATACTTTATACTGGCTCTGCTACACCTCGTAACAAGACACTTTATTCCAGGGCAACTAATCCCCGACATTTCATACCGAAGACATTTCATCCCAAGATATTTCTTACCAGGACGTTTTATGCCAATGGCATCTAAGACCGAGACATTTCATACCAGATTAATTTCGTGCACCCACGAGCTGCTGAAACCGCTCAAAAAGAGTTACTTTGTACCAGGATACTTCATTCCAGGGCAATTATTCCAAGACCCTTATTCCAAATTCATTTTATCCCAAGACATTTCTGACCAGGACATTCAATGCCAGTGGCTTCTAAGACCCAGACGTTTCGTACAAGATTATTTTGGCACATCTATCGAGTTGCTGAGCTCGTACAAGGAGAGATATTCCAGACTATCGTTTGCGGAGCATCATAGCCGTCACGTCATTTACGTAATCCCCCCCCCCCCCCCGGAATGATGTATGGCAGAGCCAGCGAGGGGTCCACTCACTTCGTCCCAATATACTTTATACCGAGACACTTCATTCCAGACACCCCGAAACCATTAATTTTGCTGGGAAGTCTGTCCCCTCTTCCCCTATTTATGTCGTTTTGCCATGGACGCACCCCCCTCCCCCCCCCGCAATAAAGGTCTGGCTACGTGCCTGCGTCACGTTCATGTAAAACAGGCAAATTTCACCAGTTGTAACTTCTGGCTATCACATACGGGCCCATATTAAATGAGGATAATAAGCCCTTTTATTTGAATTAACGACATTTTCGGTTTTACATTACAGTGACCACAGACGGCTCAGTATTGGACGAAAGTCGGTGAATTTCACTTAGAGCCATTATTTCTCTCTATATATATCCCCTCACGTTCATCGAACCCTATTTGGAGTGCTGACTCAAAGTGTTGCTGTAATAGTCCGATTTACTTATTCTCAAAGTTTCAAACCACAAAGAACCACAATACCGGGAAATTGATGTCACGTGAAACCCCTTGGAAATGTATCGTGCCAAGACAACATTCACTAGGAATATAAAAAAATTGAATTTTTTACATTAACCCACCCATAAACGCTCACCAATTCAGGCTAATAAGCGCTTTATAGCACACAATTCGGGGTAATCAACTCAATTAACCATCGCTAAGTACACAGCATGAGCACACTTTGAGAAAGCTGCCTGCGTCTTGATTGCAGCAGTCCTCCAGGACCCGGCATAGACGCTGCTTGAACGCTTGTACTTCTCTTCGTGTACAACGGTGGCTCATGACCCACGTAAAACCGGGTTGGCATCGCGTTCACACGAACTTGCTCAGAGAGAAGCGCATCCAGCAACTTGAATACTGTAGGATGGAATGCACCGATAGAACTTTGGAATACCCGGTGCCAGCTTTTTACGCAGTTGTTCGTTCTGGGAAGGTTGACTTCTGTCACGCGCTTGAAATTCCACATGGATATTGCGAATCTGGAATCCTTATGGAATCGACCGACCCCAGTATCGTCGAAATAGTCAAGGAAGTCTTGGTGCTGTCCTGCCAACGCTCGATAGCTGTGGCAGACGTCCAACATATCACAGAAGCACAGTGCGATGAATTTCTTCAGCATGAGATGGTCGCTGGATTCATCGATGAATCGCACGCGATAGCTTCAAGTAGCATGCGCGTTGCTCTTCTATACGCCGTTTCGCCCTTGTTTGCCTAAAGGCGGTAAGCAAGGGGGAGCACGCTGCCTTTATAGAGGCGATGAATAACCCAGAGCTGGTAAAACACCTCTGGTGCTTCTTTAAATGTTCCGTCGCACAACAAGGTGTTGCAAGAGTTTAAACGTCACAGGTCCGTCTTGGAGGCGAAAACTATTATTATTTCCGAGTCGTTGGTTCCTGTGTCTCCTGCGACGAAATCTTCAGGAGAGGTTGTTTTTGTCGAACGCAGGTGTTCCGGTATTAGTACGTCTTCGATTCTGTCAGGGACTTAAACAGCGCGATGAGTATCACGTAGAACTCTGTTCACTGTCTTTTCTAGGGAAGATAGCTTGGGGAGCTTCGCGATAATTGCCGGTCTTGCCCCTTGAAGGCAGGCGGCTACGACGTTCCGATGGTTGTCGGGGGAACGCTTGGCCGCAGTTTGGACCTCATCTCGTAAAGGTGCCGCAGCGACGTTTTCGAGACTCGGTAGTCAGCACGTGTGGCCCTGCGTCACAGTGGTCGTCTCACCTGCTGTAACAGCACGTCCCCGGCAACCCTCTTGGAATTTCCCGCATCTCCATGTCGCCTTCTGGTCGTCGCTCCTGTGCTTCGTGTAGATGCAACCTTCGAAGCAGAGCTTCGGTGAACCTCGACGAGAGGCCAGAAAGGTAGCCATGATAGAAATTACAGAGAAGATGCAAGCGAGCTGGTGAACTTGCAACATTGTAAAACCCGAGATGTTGGACAAAAGAAAAACAAAAAGGGGGCAACACAGACACAGGTCTCAAACTCAGCTGAACATTTATTCCCCAGCCTCGTTTATAAGGACAACATACTCAGGTGCATGACGTCACACTGTCATAACCTCTCTCACCCCACCCTTTCCCCAACTCCCTTCGCAGTTCGCAAACAAGATCAATAAACCAACCTCAGACCCAGACTGCATCACTTCCCCCAATCCACAACCCTGACGCCGACGCCAGGCGGGAAGTAACAACCGCTCCACAGATCACTGAACTAAACTTAGAGTATATTTTAACCTTGAGAACCCCGGTGAAACTCGACAAAACGTGTGACCTCCAGAGGCGACATTTCCTAACCCCCCCCCCACAACCTCAACCCCCCTCCTCTCTTTCTCTCACTAAAAAAAAGAAAGAAAGAAAATACATTAGAACACTTTTTGAAGAACCTTAAAACAGGTGCGAACAAACATGTTCTTCCAAAAACAAAATCAACAGGAAACTATGGCTCGCACAAAATCAAAACAGACACTCAAAGGCTTAGAAATATCTTTGTTGCTTCGTTTCTATATGTTGACGGGTTACTAATACAGTTGGTTGAGATGTTTATTTTAGTAGTTTCGATAATGATTTTTTTTAGCTGCATCTCTCTCCCTCACTACCATCGCTGTCTTATTCCACAGCGGCTTGCAATCATCGCATTCACCTACGTGTCTTACAATCTCAGAATTCTGCGAGTTGGATGCCACTGCTTTCTTGTGCTCAGCAATGCGGTCATTAATACAACGCTTTGTTTGACCCACATACGCCCCTTCGCACACGAGCGGAATACTGTAAACGACCTCTCCCTCACAATCCACCTCTCCTGCCATGTGTTTCTTTACACATCCCACATTAACCCTCGTAAAAGGTGTCCACTTACTTAACTTAAAATCCTATTTAGAAACTACCGAAACACCGAAACCATGTGCTACCGCTTTCAAATTATGAGAAACGGCATAAAAAAGGTACCACTACACGATTCTCCAGCTGTTTCTTCTTTGTTCCTTACCACTGATCCGATCTGTTAACCTCAAACAAACGTTTGCTACTAGTTCTAATGGGTAACTTGCCATCTTTAATCTTAACTGCTGGCTCAACAGAGCTGATTATAAACGATGTGCACATGACTTTCTCAAGGCGTTGTGCAACACCGACATTACAACTCCTCTTTTTACTGTTTTTGCGAGGCAGCTTGCAAAAGGCAGCAATGGTTTTGGCTGGGCCTTCTAGTAATCCCAGCGCAAGCCTCCCTCTTGAAATAATGTAAGATCCAGAAACTGTAAGCTTTTATTGCTTGGTACTTCCATTAAAAACTTTAACTCAGGCATTGTGTTTTTTTATACACTTTACAATTTGGTTCTGAAAATTCATCAAAAGTAGAAATCAAAATATTATCTACAACTTTTTGACAATCGCGGTTTCCCTCTGCACCGATCCGCGGAAATGGCACTCGGTCAGCAAAAAAATAATAATCAACGGATTTGAAGAAAAAAATTTAGTGCTTGGTATATATGTAGACTTCTCTAAAGCATTCGACTTACTCAACCATAACGTGCTAATATATAAACTCAATCATTATGGGATCAGGGGCGTAAGTTTATCACTTCTTCATCCTACCTAATGCACCGTAATCAGATGGTATCACATAATTACTTCTCATCAGAGCTAAAGAAACTGTCATCTGGTGTACCACAAGGTAGTATTTTAGGTCATCTGTTATTTTTGATATATGTTAATGATATTTTTTATGCTCCCCTTTCAATAAATATTATTGCCTATGCTGATGATCTCACAATGCTTGTAACAGGAAAAACGGTTGGCGAGTTGTCTGCATGTGGCAATCGATTCCTTTCATACTTGCACCGATGGTCCGAAAAAAATCACATGAAGGTAAGGTTAATACTAATAAAACTAAAGCTATAATATTTCGAACGAAGAATGAAAAAGTAATATCTGAAAATATCCATCTTCTACTAGGACAAAGCAAGATCAATATCGTACCAACGATGAAATGCTTAGGCGTTGTGTTTTCCGAGACGCTTAACTGGGATGCACAGATTCAACATACACGCATGAAAATGAACAAAATAATTGGTGTACTGTGTCGCCATAGATACTCGCTTCCGACAAGTGTTAAAATCCCTCATTTATAATGCCTTTTTACTACCTATTATTACTTACTGTCATATCATCTGGGGAACAACCACAAAACAAAACAAACTCAAATTACTTCTTGCGCAAAAAAGGGCAGTAAGGCTGATTGCGAATGTTTCATGGTGCACGCATACCGAACAATATTTTTTCAAGTTCAGTATTATTAAGTCAACCTCTCTTTATGCTTTCAAATTGTTGCGTATGTATAAGAGTGCTGTCGCGACTAACAATGATGTCCTGTTAAGTATGTTTAAACTCAATCGTTACACACCCGCATATAACATACGTCACAACATTGCTTGGTCATTGCCATTTTGCCGTACATCTTATCGCGCCCAATCATTATGTTATAACTTACCGCTTTATCTCAACATTCTTTTGCATAATAATATTTCTATAGAAACAACCCCCAAGAAAACTTTATCGATGTCCTTCATCTGTTAGATCTACATTTTGTGCAAGAATTGTGTAACTGTTCCTTTCACTGAAATATGTATAGTGCTCCATTACGTTGAATGTGTCAGTGTACTTTTACTGGAAATGTTCTGTTCCTGCCCTGCTGTCGTGTGTAGGGGCGCAGGGGACCCTCAAGCTGCACCACGCAGCTTCTCCTGCCGTCCCATCTCACAATGTATTGTTGAGAGATAAATAAATTCAAATTCAAATTCAAATTCACGCCATTTAAAAACTTTTCAACCTCTCGATCGAGAGTCCTCAGATAAATTTCTGACGAAACCGGAGCAGTCGCCGAACCGATACAAACACCCTGCTTTTGTGTGTACTCACACCTTTCATACCTCCACTCGTGGTCGAGCTCAAATACCTCTTCAACAATTCAACGTAATTTCCTATGTCAATGCCTGACGCTGACTGAAATCTAAGTAAGTTCTCTTCTAACCATTCCCTTACGCTAAGAAGCAGCTTTGACTGGTTTAAGGAGTAGTACAGGTCCTAATGACATAATGACCAACGAACACAATTTACGTGGCGTACCATGAAAACCCTTCAACACCTTTCTACCAACTCATCCAAATTCTTGAGTACCAATGAGTTCACTAATTCAACGGCTGTCAAACATTTTTGCAAAACCTTGGACAATGCACCCTGCCAAGTTCCCAGCTCGATCACGGCGATCCTTAGCGGAAAGCCTACCTTGTGATCCTTTAGGAAGAACTTCACTGAAAGCGAACTCTGGGCCCTCTCTCTGAAAGACTTCATTATGTCAAACAAATTCGCAGTCCTTCAGTATACTCATTACTTCTTTTTCCAACTTCTTCATGTTCAGTTGATTAATGTTGAATAAACCATCACACGCCTCTTGCACCTCAAATTGAAACACTGCTCTCGGTAATAAGCAAACTTCGCCGACTTATTTGTTTCTAACAAGGCTAAATCTTTGTCTTCTATTTCTTTTTTAAGTGCAACTACCTCACGACGTCCCTCCTATCAAACTTGTAGCTGTTATTAACAATTCGCGAGACTGTTTTCTGTGCCTGGTCTTCAAAACTGGACCTCTCAGCTGGTACTCCGATCCTCCTTCCGATGTCATCAATAGTGGCGACAATGTCCAACCTCAATGGTTTAACATTTAGGCACACATTTGGTCCAAGATAAAGCCGTTTCTCCAGACCGAGGACACACTGACACATCACATAAGTTGACGAAGGTCGATTTCGCTTGGAAGCTAGGCGCGACGAGAGAACCTCCTGTGACTGTACTGCCTTCTCCCCTTTGCGTCCGGTGTGGCATATTTTAAAGTAGCTGGCTCCTCTTCACAGCGCATAATTTTCTGAACTTATCTTCTTTTAGCTTCAGCCACGTTTGGTAGTGCATAACCTTTTAAAACTTGTTCCCAAAAAAACAACCAAACATCATCACAGACTTGTTCAATGTTCCTCGAAAGCGGAAGCGCACCATTCCTGTAGGCCTTGAGGATCTTCTCCCTCCTTCTAGAACCAAGGCGCATCTAGGTCCTGAAGAAACTTGCTGTGCATGGGGTCGGTAACTTTCTTCCTTCTGAAGAAAGTTACCGACCTGAGGAGTCTGAAGTAGGCTTATTTTGCTAACGATCTGCGTTGGGAGTTGGGGACAGGGTGGGGTAAGAGAGTGTTTGACAGTGGGACGTCATGCGCCTGAGGGATTGAGTATGTTGTCCTTATAAGCAAGGCTGGGGGAATAAATGTTCAGCTGAGCTTGAGACCTGTGTCTGTGTTGTGTCTTTTTTCTTTTTGTCCTACGACTCGGGTTTTACGATGTTGGTAGCCATGTTCTATAAACAACCCAATGCCAACCAATGAGCCGGGCCAGCTGTACTGTTCGACTGATAGGTTGTCAATGCCAAGTGCAGGAAGGCCTTGGCAAAGACGGAGTGCGCATGCGGGCTCCGGACGTGAAAAGTCGATTTTATAACTTCCTCTTCTAGGCTGGCAACTTTGAGGTATGAAATATCAAGGCATCGAACGTCCTTGGTATGAAGAGTCTTGATATGACGCGTGTCGGGATAAATCGTGTTTGGCATAAAGAGTCTGGGATGAAGTTTTTGGGATGAAGTGAGTGGCTCTTGAAAGGGCTCCTGAAAGGCACTGGAAACTGCATGGACTATTCTGACGTGAAATGCCATGGCATGCAGTGTTCATAGGATAAACTGTTGGGGGATTAACCACCTTGGGTTGAATCAACTTTCGTATAAAGATTTTGGGATTAAGTGTCCTAGGATGAAGTGACTTGAGATGAAATATGGTACAGCCTCTTGAATCTTTCTTGCACGCTATTATAGGGCATGCATCGTTCTAGGCTTTGTCATCTTCTTTTCAGTTCTTCCGTTGGTAGCAGGAACACTACACGCCAAGGAATTGTAGAAATCCATATGTACCTTAAAGGGATACTTCAACGAAATTTGAAATATTCCCGTCATGTTCAAAAATAGGTTGAATATGATCCACAATATCCGTAAATGACAATCGAACGTTTGTATTTTGATCCTGGTGGCTGTATTTTTCGTTATGAACGGCCCACTCTGGCAAGCGCTCGGAGAAGGCCCAGCTTAGAGCACGTGACATCCAACGCAATCGTGACGTAGGTCGTCTCAAGACGAGCAAAGCTACGGCGAGGCTGACGTCGAGAGGATGGCCTAGTCGTTCCAGCCACCGAAGCGGCTGCTTTTGTACGAATTTTGAGTGACGGGTTAATCTTCTATAATCTTGTAGGGGGACAATAGCGACTTCTGCGACACACAAAAGGCATTCTCGGGAAGAGGCGAGTTCCTCCTTCCCCTTCTCTCGTCGTGGCCGGAGGTGAGACGACCTCCGTCACTAGCTGTCAAGGTTTCTAGACGAGCATTACAAACGAGGCGTTAGCGACATCCACCAGGTGCTCGTTGCTAATCGTTTAATTCGTTTTAAAATTCCTTTTCGAGACTTTTTTAACAAGATATTGGTATGTTCCTTGTGATACTGCTCTTTTGAACACATATAGACCAAAAAATGAGCGCCGAAATTTCGTTGCTAGTATTCCTTTAATCTACACGCTAAAGACCACATCAATTCAACCAAAATCACTATTATGCTTCATACACTATCAACATTTGAGCATAGTTTATAAAGACTATTTTCACAAATGAGCGCCATCCTGATTCATATTAATAATATAACAATAATAGTCTTACACAAAAAAGAATAAAAATATTCCGCTTTCATGCTTGTTATCGGTATTTTCCGGCCCGTCAAAGCGGTAGTAGGCTTGTGGAACGTGGCCCGGGAGAGGCAGTAATTCACTATGTACGTAATAAGTTAACAAACTAACGCGGATAGACAATTATAGTTGTCCGGTGGGAGCAGGCAGTCATTTGGTGCACGCGACGGATAAGGATAGGCAATCACAGTAGACCGGTAGAAACACCGTAGAGAGATCTATGGTAAGATAAAAAAAAATGTTCCGACGAAGGTGTTAAAATGAAGGTAAAAAAACAACAACAAACAAACATTAATGAGTAGTTAATGTACAGTCCAGACAATGAGAAATTTCTTAGGTTGCTTTCTTGACGTAAGTGTGAAAATATCATCAGAAAGTGAGTTAATATAATATAAAAATATTGTATATTTATTGGTGAAAACATAAACATAATCAAATAATAATAAAATAATCTTTATTGGCTCAGGAGAGGGACGGCACCACAGAAAGGCAACAGCCCGTACCATGGAGGCCCGCGATGCCGCTTCTTGTGATGGTCATTATGTGATGATATAATATGCGAGATGAAAGTGATGTTGATTACGAAATAATATGTACAAGCTGAGACACATTCACCGAATCGCCACTGACGGCCTGGAACGTGCCCGCCCCACAAAAGCGTAGTGTCACCAACAGCTGGAGCGGAGGGGACAGTTGTTCCCCTTGGTTGTTTGTGTTCGGCTGAAGCGGCATAAGGCCCAGCAACTCGCGCACTGATATCTTCGAAAACCGATATCGCGCCGAGAATTCGCGGTCGTTATAGATTTCCATTGGGTTGTGACGATCCCTTTTGAGAAGCCGCTCTATAGCTGGAACTGGGTAAACTTCCCCGTCAGAATAAATTAGCTACCCAAGACCACCATTCAACGATGCTGGCAAAATCGTCCATCTCCTGAATGTCGCCATCTTGGAAGCGGAAAGAAGAGCAAGCGTATAAGGCAGCTACGTCATTTCCTTCGAACTTTGATCGACCGAGTGGTGAAGTGCTTAACACTGATGAAGTAAAGTGAAAGGAAAAAGAGGAAAACAAAAACTGAAGGTCGTTTATGGCTGCACCCATGTGGAGTGGCCTGAAAGCGTCTATATCCAAGCAAGTCACCTGGCCGCCGCTTTGTCTTTGCTCATGTAAGCAAGCACAAGCAAGTTTAAGCTCGCCCACGTTACCTCCAAACACGTCCCAGTAGGGACGTCAGGCTTCCAAGTGTAGAACGTCACACACCAGGCTGCGATCTTCGCAGCCGAACACGAGCGTGTTCGTTGCCTCGGAAGTTGAAGAAGCACGCGCCATAAATTTGAATGCTGAAAACAGCAGCGGACATAAACACGTTTCTCGAACGAAGACAACGAAGAGCATGCGATGCAAGCGTTAGAATTCATCGTCCCAACAACAGACAGTCCCTCCGAGGTCACAATCAGATGGTGCCGGCTGATGTTCACATGCGGTAAGTTCTACTAAGGATATCACTACCGTGAGGTCCGCATTTTCAGTAAAGGTTGTGTCATGTACAGCAGATGAGATTGATTCAGCTCGATTGGTGGATGGTGCGTCGAAGCTCTTACTTAAGCTGCTGTTCTTGCGCGCTAATATAGGGACGGGTGATGGTCGCTTCTACTTCTCTATCTAATGACTACGTCCAGGACAGCCTTGATAGGAAAGGCTTTGAAATTCCCAGCGAGGCAAGAAGGTGTACCAACAGCAATGTGCTGAAACTGGTTTTGCTCTGGTATGAGTCATGTGCTATGGCGCAGTGATGCGATACGATACTATACAACACGAATTTTTGTTCTCCCCAGAGATAAAGGTGGTGAACGGGAAGTTAAAGAAAAAGTTTCAGAAATGCAATTTAACGAAGCAAGCAGCTGCGTTACATTTCTTCTACTTTGCCCGGGCAACGCCTCCTGTACTAAGATGCTTGTCTTAAGAGCGGCGGGCGTCCTGCCGTGCCCTCTCCCTTTTCCCTCCTTCCCTTCACCGAAACGACCGCGAGGGAGCTGCCAACTGGCACTATCGCGGCCGCGACAGCGCGGGAGATTTGACGTCTGCTATTGTGATGCTAGTAGGGGTGTGCGAATAGTGGTCCGAATCGAATAGAGTAATGTCATTCCTAGCATCAAGAGCGCAAAGAGCCGGTTGCATCGGCTTTCCTTTGCACCGCTAGGGTTATTAATGACGTGGTGCTGTACTGGAGGAACAGTTTCTCAAGTTCACGCACACAAAGAAAGACACACTTAAGGCCCGTTCACACTCTTGCGACCGACTTCGACCGAGAGAGACCAGATCTGTTAAAACTTCTTAAACTTTCATTTCTGGCGCCATCTATGCGGTGATCGTTGAACTGCATTTCACAAGAGCGACGGTTTTCCGGCATTTTCGAGGTCTAATGTGCGTAATACCTATGAGAAAGGCTCGTTTATAACGTTTCCAAAAGTTTTGCGAGACAAGAAAGAAAGGATAATGCGCGGGAGAAATAGAAATTTTCCGGATTGTCAAGTTTACACTGCAACCCGATAGATGGCGCCACTATGTCCTCTGGTTCAAGAGGTTGTAAGGAACCAAGATTTAAGAAGTCGCAAGAGTGTGAACGGGCCTTTAAGCAGCTCTGACTAACAGCTCTTTTGGTATATTTACACTTTCGTCTTCGTCTTCTTTTGGTAATATGGCATCACACTTAAGCAGCTCTGACTAACAGCTCTTTTGGTATATCTACACTTTCGTCTTCGTCTTCTTTTGGTAATATGGCACACACTTAAGCAGCTCTGACTAACAGCTCTTTTGGTATATTTACACTTTCGTCTTCGTCTTCTTTTGGTATTATGGCTTAGGGCCATAGAAAATAATTTGGAATTTTTCTACAATAGGGGTATTCACTGGCCGCCATATTTGAGGTCACTGTTTAGAGCGCATGCTCAGAACGAGCTCACATTGATAGGCTGTCAAGACCAGCAATCTTGATGGTGCGGGGTGCACGTTGCAAAATGACTGTGGAAGCTAGCCATCAGCACGTGCTCAGCATTAGCGCACACGGATATGGCCGCCAGTAAATACACCCTATAGGATGCTAAATCATAAACCAAAAACTAAAATTAAAATTAATGTTAAATTAGATAACATTACCGCTCAGTTGTGAGCGGCCGGCCGTGCCATCCGCACCGAGATGGCCGAGCGCCCAGCGCTAGTTGATGTTGATGATGATGATGATGATGATGATGTAGCTGTCCCCTTTGAATCTGGCGGTTCCCAACCATGCTCGTATCTAGCCAAATAAAAAAAAATAGTGTCGGAGGCGAACGCCACCGCGTGACGCTTGGCTACAATACGATAGCAGACCGGCCGCAATGGGAGAGCGAGCCACCTGACAGGCATCATAGTACAGAAGGCGTTGGCCCGAGACATTGGGCGCGTGAAGTCCGTGCTCCGGAGCGGGAGGGTTTGGCGCTCCATTCACTAAACGGCCAGGAGTGCCACCGGAGACTGACACTCGAGCGCGCTCTTCGTGCACCGAGAATTTCTCGGAGCGCGAGTTGATTTCTTCGCGCTCCGTGACGTCACGTAAACAAACAAGAAGGCTGCGCTGCTGTTGAGACCGTCGAGACGAGAGGCATAGCCGTACCGCTGCCCCTTTTCAGTTGATTTGTGCTTAATCCAGCGGGTAAAAACGATTTGATTTGAAAGGCAAGACAGCAATTAGCGTTCCTAAAAAGGTTTGTTCGTGCGTCTCGCCTGAGAAAGAAATTCACCTATCAAACGGTAGCGTGCCGATAGCACAGCGATAGAAAAGTTGTCGAGATGAGGAGACATTCGGACCGCTCTGTCCCTTTTATAATGCTTAGGCCAGCGAATAAAGATACTTTGATTTGAAAGCCGAATGTCTCCTCATCTCGACAACTTATCATGCATCAGTGAGTGTCGAGGAAAAAATTTGTTCGTGCGTCTTGCCTGAAACGAATTGATCTCTCAAACAAGCGCGCCTATCGCTCGGCGACAGAAAAGTTGTGATGAAAAGACAGTCAGATTTCTGCCCTGCTTAGAATGCTTAGCCCAGCCGCAGCGAATAAAGATAGTTAGATTGGAAAGCCGAAATACCAATTAGCGTTGCGGGAAAGGTTTGTTCATGCATACCGCCTAAAAACGAATTGGCGTGCTATCCAACAACAGTGTGGTGGTATCGGCGTAGCTTCCGTCTCGCTGCGAGACGGAATTGACGGAACCTCTGACAAACTTGAGGGTTTCCTGCGTAGACCAGCGGGTTCAAGAATGTTGTCTTAAATTTAAATCGGAACAGCATGCATGGTAAATAAATAGATCGGCCAAGGTAACCATCCATATATGTGAACGAAGCGAGTCTTCAAATCTTTCAGGAATATCAAAACGTTCGTAAAAACTTCATAATGTCGCCGTCTCTTTTGCTTTAGACTCTGCCGCTCCACACGGGCCTAATTATTTATCTTCGAAATATTTTTCCCACCCGTATCCACGGTCGGAAGGAGCTCGTGTGGCCCGTCGATAGTTTATGGTCAAGTTTCAAAACTTACTCGATCTAACTCTAGGGTAAAGGTGGTTATCGAAAACCTACCCGCGTCTAGCGTTTCTCTATTTTTGTTGTCACGTGACATAATCCGACAGGGTAACTCGGATCCATTCGAGTAGGTTTAGAACGCAGCCTCGGTACGTCGCGTTCTTGTACGCTATGCGTCGTTCAGTTCCTGCGCTCGGAGTATGATACTTGGAGCGTCGGAGTAGGAGTGAAGGACCACCGACTTAAGGCACCCATTACTAACACGCGTTGCTCTTTTTATATCAGTGATTGTTCACCAACCCAAGTATGGACGTATAACGACACATTTCGCTGTACCCGAGCACAGTCAGAGAGCCGACGGGTGCACCGTGTCCATTCCCTATGTTGAACAGAACGGAGCATGCAGCAAGAAGACAAGGACAGAGTAAAGGAGCATGCAGGACACACAAGCGCTGACTCGCAACTGAATTTATACAGTAAAAGGAAGAAGAAGAGGAGTACGTTCTGAAAGACGACACAGGTCACGCAGTGCGTGCACCACGCAGACACAACACCATTTAACTACAATGTCCATGCCCCATAGTCCGATCTAAAAACAAGTATCGGTGATAATGTAAACCAGAAAGTTAATAGAGAGTTTTAATATATCGTGTTTTTAAGCCACGCTGTTTGAAGCGGGAGCTTGCGCTGCCACTTCGATGCATGCTCTGAAGCGGGAGCACGTAGCAGTAGCGGGTCTTTGAAAACAATCCCCTACAACTCCCTATTATAACTTAGACGGAAAGGTTCCATTGGGGCCGCTTGGGAACGCCGGGGCTCAGAAGCGAACACATCGGTTGTCCACGGTTGGCGGTCTTGATGGGCACATATCGCTAGCGACGCATCGATATGCACAAAGTGTCTGTTCCACTGAAGAGGCTCTTAGAAAAGAGGTCACAACTATAAAACACGACCTGAAACAGAACGGGTATCCTGCCAGGTTTTTGAACAACACGTACAAAAAACTTAGACACAATAAAACGGAAGATGCCCCCCCCCTCCACCCAACCGCGTATGCGTCCCGTACATCAAGGGCACAAGCGAGACTCGCGCGCGCGTTTTACGAAAATACGGCGTCAGTGTGACACAGAAACCGGTGTCCACCATTGGACGATTCTTCTCTTTCCAAAGGATCGTCCCCCTAAAGAAAAGGCTCAGGGACTCGTCTACAGGATCCCCTGTGGTGACTGCGCCGCCTCCTACGTCGGGGAAACTAAGAACTTCCCGGAACGTCTACGCCAGCATCAGTATGACGTCAAAAAGAATAACGTGCAGGGTAGCGCGCTGGCAGAACACGTCCAGAAAGAGGGTCACACGATCGAATTCAACAACTGCTCTATTTTTGGCACGGAAAGAAACTGGCGAAGACGCCTTTTATTAGAGTCCTGGTACATTCAAAACACCGAAAATAACGTCAACCGGTCAGCTGGGACACTTCCAAGCGCCTACGTGTCCGGTTTGCGGTGCGTCACGCGGGGCGCTACGAACCATAACACACGTGCAGAAACAACGGCCGCTTTAAAGAAGCCAACAACACCGGGCAATTTGCAAGACGACGACAAGAACGAAAACAGTCACCCGTGAACAATAGGACCAAACTGGCCTTGAAACGTCGGGCTCCGTATTATTTTTTGGTTAGAGTTTTTCTTTTACAATTATTGTCATTCCTAACCAGGTGGATGTCCACCGAAACGTTTACTTTCAAATTGAAACCATTATATATATTTTTATTTACCTCTACATAAATTGCAGTGTTGCGGCAACACTATTGTAGGAAGCGAACCTGAGCTAAATTCCATCCAGAAAGCTAACTTGGCCAAAGCATCATTCCTTGTCCACGATCTGGAAGCATAGCGCATCGAAGATGCTCGTCTCTGAAATAAAAATTGCAGTATAAATAGTACATGAATATTTTCAATTTACTTTTTAAAAATCAAGCACCACTCGTGAAAAATGTTACAGTTATGCCGAACTCCAAATGGTAATAACTCGCAGATATACATACTATGCGTGGTTCAGTGTTTTCATGAATGTCTAAGTTCAGAAAAACTGCACGATATGTGACGTCGCAAGTCAGGGGTGCTAGTGTGATTCAGGAAAGCTGTAAACCCAAATTAAATTACTGTAAAGGGGCCAGGACACAGAAATTAGACAAGTTAGATTATTCGTTATATGACACAACCATAGGTTATTGAACATACAGAAAACATTTTTTAATATTAAAAACTCTAAATACTACAATTTGTTTTTTAATTCTCGCGGTTTTAGTTTGGTAACCAGGATACCTTGACTCAACCCTGACGTCGTTTACCTAGTGTGGCGACGGCAGCTCGTCCATGAACTACGCGACTGATTAAGAAGTTGAACGCTCTCTTTCGTTGTTCTCTACCCACGTTCGCCACACCACGCTTGTCCATTTCTCAGGCTTTTTACCTATTTATTTCTCTGCCGTCTTTCCTCAAAACTGAAGATGGATTCGAAGGAGCAAGGTGTGCGAGATGCTCCAACTGCCCAAAACTTGGGACTGAAAAGCGGGAAAAAAGGGCATGTTGGGGCGAGGGACACGGGGCTGGCATACGAGGCCGATAGTAACGAGCCGTTTATTGCCACATGGTCGTCTTCACTACTGAGTACAAAACGTACGGGGCAAAAAGAGACAGGAGCAGAGCGCGCTCGTCGTTTATCAAGATCACGCCTAGTCACCTGATTGTTCAGGTGCTCTGCAAAATCGCTCCTCATGGCGATAACGAATACATGACATCTCCTCCCACTTAATTTGGGAGACTACAATTATAAAAGTGCTTGTGACAGCGTGTAGCGATCCGGTGGTCTTTGGGATCCTTCGGCGTTTCGGCGGGCATGCGCCGAAGCGGTAGCCGCTGCCGCTTGCGGAGTACTGGTGGTTGCAGCAGGTGGTGACGTACACTCCCAGGAAGTGCTGGCTGTTGCCTGAGGAGGAGTGGCAGCTGGAACAAACGTCGATGGTTGCTCCGAGAAGGTGTCTTGAACACTGCAGTCTCGGTTGATACCAGTGGTACAGTTGTGTAGGAGCTGATCTTGGTGCCGATGTTACACCGTAACACCACGTGATGTCCGCACTCGCACGGCGTAGGAGATGGGCCCTTTTTGCAGCGCCACGGTTCCTTGGACCCATCTTGGCTGTCCCCTGTAATTCCGAACCCCAACAGTGCCGCCCACGTGAAAGTGCGGAAAGTGGGGCTGCGCTGACAGCCCTTAATGAATTGCTTGTGCTGCACCTGTTCTACCACTGTTTGTTTAGAAATCGTGTAACCTGGAGCGAAGGCGTCTAATGAACATCAAGTAGGCAGGCGTCTCTTTCGTCGTAACAAGAGGTGTGTAGGCTAGAAGGAACGTTTGAAGGTTCCCGGTATGTTTTCCGTGTTCGCCCCTTTCTTTAGTGCTGGCTTGAGGGACTGCACGAAGCGTTCTGCCAGCCTGTTCGAACTGGGCTGGTACGGAGCCGTGGTGACATGGCGTGCCCGCAGCTCCCGGACGAAGGCTTTGAATTCGGCAGATGCCAGCTGCGGTCTTTTGTCGGAGACAATGGCATTAAAATAACCAAACCTAAAAAAAATCATGAAGACAAGCAACGGTGTTGGCGCTAGTTGCGTTTTTTATGATGAATACTTCTGGCCATTTGGAGTCAGCATCCACAACGGCAAGAAACAGGCGTTGTCGAAAAGGTCCAGCAAAATCAATGTGCACACGCTCCCAAGGTGCCGTGGGCCAACTCCATGGGTGCAGTTGAGCGTTGCTCGGAGCATTGCGTTGTTCCTGACATGGCATACACCTCTTTACGTGTGCTTCTAGCTGTCTTCTGTCAATAGTAGGCCACCACACATAACTCCGGGCAAGCTCCTTTGTCCTTATCAAACCAGGATATCCGCGGTGGAGTTCTTGGAGGACCAAGGGTGTCAGCTTGGGCGGTATGACCACCCGCATACTGCAGAGCAGACATCCCTGCTGCGTGGTCAGCTGAGTCCGCCTGTTGAAGAACGGCTTCAACTCTACATCCTGTATGAAGTTCGGCCACCCTGTGTTCGTGAGCTACATGACCTTGCAAAGAAGGGGTCTTGTGCTGTTGCACCTGTTACAGCATCAACGGTAGACGTAATGAGTAAAACGTTTCGTCCGGTTCACCCGAGTCATCTTTATGCTTTAGCAACCGCGAAAAACAGTCGGCCTTTGCATTCTCGCTTGTAGGCTTGCACTTCAAAGAATTCGTGTACGGAAACAACGTCACGGCCCAACTTCACTTCACTTCACTTCACTTTATTACCTTAAAGACCCCCCATCAGGGGGTATTACATAAGGGGTGGGTACACATGTGATCAGTTCTTGGGTGCCATAAATATTCAGAGAGAGATATGAGATGCTACATTGTCCATGAAGGTTGATGGGCAGGTGACGGCAGCGATGTTGTGGGAAAGGCCGTTCCAGTCTGAGGCTGCTCGGGGAAAAAATGAGGAAAAAATGTGACAGTACGGGCGCGTGGGCGTGCCACTTGGAGCGGATGACCAGTGCGTTGAGAAATGCGTGCCGGCGGTATGATGTAAGGCATGGAACCAAGCGGAGAATAATAGAACTTGTGAAACAAGGAAAGCGTGGTGATGCGACGACGGGTAGAGAGGCTAGGCAAGCCTGATTCTGCTTTCAGGGAGGATATGCTGACGTTATATGAATACGAGGAATGAATGAATCTAGTAGCGCGATTTTGAACTGCTTCAAGTGCGTTTATGAGATATACTTGGTGCGGGCTCCAGATTGCGGACGCATATTCCAGCTTTGACCTGATAAGTGATTTGTAGGCGAGTAATTTCACTTGTTAAGGGCCGTGACGGAGGTGACGTTTTAAGAATCCCAATGTTTTGTTTGCAGATGAGATAACATTAGTAACATGCGTGCGCCAGGATAGATCGTTGCACAGAGTGACGCCGAGGTATTTATATGACTCTACGATTTCTACGGATATGTTAACGATAGCGTAAGGGAAGAGAAGGGGATTACGGCGGCGATGAAAGGACACGAGTTTGCATTTATCAATGTTTAGCTTCATAAGCCAGTCGTCACACCATTCTTGTACGTGATTAAGGTCATCTTGGAGAGATTGTTGATCAGAAATGTTAGTCACAGAGCGATAGATAACACAATCGTCAGCAAACATACGGATATGACCAGACACATGAAGCGGTAAGTCGTTAATGTATATTAGGAACAAGAGGGGACCAAGGACGGATCCTTGGGGGACGCCTGATGTAACTGGAAGTGAATGAGAGGACTGGTTGTTAACAAGAACAGACTGAGAGCGATTGTTCAGGAATCCTTTAATCCAATGTAAGATATCAGAGTTTAAATTTAACTGAGAAAGTTTTAGAAGCAAACGTTTATGCGGTACTTTATCGAATGCTTTTGCGAAGTCCAGGAAAATCACGTCAGTCTGTAGGTTAGAATCAAGATTAGCATGCAGATCATGAAGGAAAATAGCCAGCTGGGTTTCGCAAGAAAAGCCTTTGCGAAACCCGTATTGCGACGGGTGAAAAAAATTAATAGAGTCTAGGAAATGCATTACTTGGGAGTAGATGACGTGTTCCATGATTTTGCAAGGCACGCTCGTTAAAGAGATGGGACGGTAATTTAGTGGAGAATCTTTGTTACCTGATTTGTAGATTGGAACGACCTTTCCCTTTTTCCAGTCCTCTGGTATGATGCCTGTGGTGAGGGACTGAGTGAACAGTAAGCACAAATACGCTGCGCTCACATACTTAGTATTTTTTAGGAATTTAGAGGTGATTTCATCTACGCCGGCTGATGATGACAGTTTGATGTTTTCGATTACAGAAGAAATGCCATCTGCGAAAAAAGTGACGGGGGTTATTGCTGTCACTATGTTAGTAACATACATGGGAAATGACGTGTACGGTTCTTCGGTGAAAACTGATGAAAAAGCAGTGTTAAACATGTTCGCGCACTCCGGATCATTAGCAACTTCACCCGATTCTTTTCTAAGGGAAACAGTGTGCGTCTGCTGAGGGTTTACAATTTGCCAGAACTTCCTGGGGTTGTTGAGTAGGATATTAGGTAGGTCGGTGTGAAAGAAAGAGCGCTTAGCGCATTGGATAGCAGACAGATACGCGTCTTCAGCTGCATAGTATTTGTCCCACGCACAAGGGGTTGTCCTTTGCTTGGCTGCACGGAATAGTCTTTTTTTCTTATTTTCTAGTCTTTTCAGAGTTTTGGTGAACCATGGTTTTTGGCAATTGGCGCGAAAACTGACTTTCGGAATGAATTTATTCACCAGTTCTTCTATCTTACTTTTGAAAATCAACCAATTTTCGTTTATGGATCGGTCATGAAAAGATGACTCAAAGGATCTGAAAGACGTGGTCAATTCATTATTTATGGCGTCATAATTTCCTTTATCATAGAGACGGATCGTTTTCTTGTATGTTTGGCGTGCTATCGGAAGAAACTCGAAAACAGCGGGAATAACTCTGTGGTCACTGATTTCGCGGAGGAAAGTAATGGATGATAAGCTGTCCGGTTGACTTGTTAGTATTAGGTCTAGAACGTTTGCAGATTGGTTTGATATGCGTGTTGGTTCTGATACCAATTGAGTGAGATTGAAGTTGAGACATACTTCCATAAATTTCCTCGTTTCTGCGTTACCCACAGTTAGATTTGACGAGCTAGTCCAATCAGCGTTCGGGTAGTTAAAGTCTCCGAAAAGGAGGATATGTGCGTTGGGGTGTTCTGCGGTAAGTTGACTTAAGATGTTATTGAGCTTAAGGGGAAAGTCGGGACTGTTATGCGGCGGTCTATAGCATACGCCGAGTAGAACCGTTTGAGGAGCTACTTGGCAGATAAGCCATAATATTTCTAGGTCAGACATAATGTTGAGAACAGAACATGACAAATGTTGGCTAACGGCGATAAGGACGCCTCCCCTCGAGTGCCCTTACGATCGTTACGAAAGAGGTTGAAATTCGGTAGATCAGCCAACACCTCAGAGTCTGTGACGTCATTAGTCAGCCATGTTTCAGTTAATATCAGTAGATTGCTGGCAGATGACGACACAAGATTGGACACGAGTTCGCGCTTCTGAAGGAAACTACGTATGTTAGTAAAGATTGCAGAAAAAGAAAGATTTGTTCGGGCAGTAGTCTGAGGGTGTTCTTTTACTCGCTGATAGCGGGGTGATCGCTATGCTATTTCTTTTACAGTTTCTGTTGCCTCATCAAAAACATAGCGTTTAGAACCGATGAACAGGGTTTTGTAGCGGAGAGAAAACGCGACAGATTTGGTTTTAGCAAAAGCAACAAGGTGCCTCCGAGCGTTACGAACAGGACGAGAGAAGTCTTCGCCAATACTGTAATTTGTGCCCTTCAACTTTGGGCCATTTGAAAGGATGAACTCTTTGGTTTTGAAAAAGGCGAACTTTACAATTATTGGGCGGCACTGGTTAGCTGTATAACGCCCGAGGCGATGTGTACGTTCTATTTCTTTAGGGTCCAAAGTGACGTTGAAGAGATCAAAACAGTGGCGAATGACTTTCTGTTCCGACTGGGCAAACGTTTCTGAGGCAGTGGGATCAGGAAGACCATAAAAAATCAAGTTGTTTCGGCGGGAGTGATTCTCGGCATCGTCCAGACGGGCCTCCAGGTCACAGACCTGGCGAGCCGTCTGGGCGGTGTCGGCTCGGGTTGTCTCTAGTTCAGTTCGCACAGTTGCAAGGCTTTGGTAATGGCCTTCTAGTTCGGCCATTCGCTTGCTGAGTTCAGACATTGTTTTGTCGGTTGTTTGCAGTTGGAATTTGAGGCCTTGTACCTCAGCAAGTAATTGAGACTGACCGGCAGACAGTTTTTGCAGTTCAACAAGCACGGCATCGTCAGGCCCTGGGTTTGTCTCTACGTCGCCTGACAGCAGCAGTAAAAAACGGACAACATGAACGCATTCAGCACAGACGGCAAGGCAACACTGCGGGCTCGGCAGCTGCACCAAAAAGTAGTTGCTAGATTTCTTAGCAAAAAGACCATATGGTTTACCAACCTGCATGGCGAAGACAAGCGGATTAGTGGCCTGTGTTGTAGCACATGCCACCGAGCCCACAGAGCGCCGCCGGTGGTCGTCGCTGCTTTATAGGTGCGGCGTCTAGACGTGTCGGTGTCGATTGTGCCTTACATGCTTGGTCGAGGATCCAGTGCTCCAGTGGCGGCGCAGCCAGACGTGATGACTCACTGACGGACGGCAGATAGTAGCCATTCACGCTGTGCCCATGCGAGAGGAGTGCACATCCCGGACTGTCGTCCGAGAGAGCAGTCAGCAGTGTAGGGAACAGCACGTGGGAGATGAACGAAGCAAAAACCTGCATGGCGAAGACAAGCGGAGTAGTGGCCTGTGTTCTAGCACAGCCACCGAGCCCACGCTGAAAACGTGCCGCTGATATCGCTGAAATACCACCCTTTGGCCCCTAGATTGTTTGCAATGGATTGTGATAAGTAATCAGCGTGAAAACACGTCCGCGATCAGTAATCAGCAGCGGAACTTCTTGACGCCGAAAATAAGGGCATGGGCTTCCTTTAAGTATGGCTGTGTTTTTGTTACGCTACTGACAAAGTTCTACATGCGTAGGCAACAGGTCAAGCAGTGCCATTAGCAAACATTTGCGAGAGAGCGCCTACCCCGTAATGCGGCAAGTCGCAGGCCAGCTGATGAGGCACCTCCGTCAAGCACGAGCGTGCTTGATGCTGTCGAAGGCGTCCTGGCAGGCAGGCATCCACAACCAAGTCTGGTCCTCACGCAGCAGTCTGAACAGCGGGTGCGCCATGGTCGCTAGCCGAGGAAGGAACTTGCTATAGTATTAGGACTGCGAGTTGGGCTAGTTGGTTCTAATACATGGTGAAAAATACACAAAAAAGAGGGGAGAGAGAGGAGAGAGGCACACAGGACAGGGCGTAACTTGCAATTGAATTTTAATAGAACAGACACATAAAAAGATTAAAACCACACATGCACATAAACATACATTTAGATGAAAAAAAAAAAGCCCGAAGCCAGACGTCACTGGTGGGTGTCTGAAGCTTGACTAATAAAGGCCTGCTGCTTATCAAAGAGGGCGATAGAGGGAAATAGAGGGAATCATGGAGGCCTCATGTGTTTCACGCTCCAGTTGCGCTCTGAATTTTCCCGCAACCTTAGTTTTATGGAGCACCGGTCGGCATTCACATCTATCGCAATACAGCCAAATGGCCAGACGGGGATTGTCTGGTGGCTGCTGAGTGATCTCTTATTCTATCATTGATGTATCTTCCTGTCTCGCCCACGTAAACACTACAGCGTGACAGAGGAATTTCATAGGTGACCCCAATGGAGCACTCACGAAACTTAGTGACATGACGTTTGATGCACACTCCCGCCACCTCCCCTGACTCTTCCCATTTTTAACTATTCTTTTAGATAGCCTAGAAAGTGTTTTTTGGCGAGGAACCAACGACTGGAATTTTAAACCTTTTCGCCACTTTTTCAGATTATGAGACACCTTGTGCACAAATGGCATGACAACAGGTCTCACCTCTTGCCTCGCCCTCACAGCCAGCTCTCCTCTGCTAAGCCCTTTCAGCTTTTCGACCAAACCCTTTGCAACATCACAAAGAACACGGGGTGGGAAATCAATATCCCGCTATCTAACTAACTCTTTATGGCCCCGGGTAGTGACCGAAGCTGCTGCTTGTTGCCTGGAGCTGGAGCAGCTCAGATGGCGTCCCTCTTCTCTGTCAAAACAAATACACCAGCTGCAATGAGTCTGTGGCCCAGATAGATTAGCTCTTGCTGAAAGAAAGTGCATTTATCGGCTTTAACACGCGCTCTTCTTTCAGCCAACAGCTCGAGCACTGCTTTTAAATTCGTAATATGCTCCCTTTTCAACTTTCCAGGAACAATAATGTTGTCCAAGTAACATGCAACACCTTTAAGGCCTTTGAAAATAGTATTCATTATCCTGTGGCATATTCCAGGAGCTGACATGACCCTAAAAGGCAATTGGTTCATTACAAACACGCCGTTGTGAGTGTTGATCGCGAGCGCATGCCGGGCAGAGTCATGAACGGGTCCTACGAACTTGTTTGTAAATTCCCAGTTTATGCCAATTAAAAAAAAGAAAAGCTTAACTTCCAGCAAGCGCAGTGAAGATATCCTAAACGCGGGGCAAGCGGTAACGGTCGTTGTCGAGCATGGAGCTCACTGTCGTCTTATAATCACCACAAAGGCCAATGGTTCCATTTTTCTTTTTAATCGGAACTATCGGTGTTGCGAATTCGCACGTGGCGATGGGGTTGAGGATACTCCTAGGCTTCATTATTTTCAATTACTTCTCTACGGCAGGAAGTAGAGCAAAAGGTACATTCCGTGCCTTTAAAAACTTTGAGCGGGCGTCTTCTTTCAGAAATAGCCCTACTTTCTCTTCTTTGATGCATCCCACCTCTTCCTTAAAAAGATGACTTTACTTACGCAAAAGTGCGCTTACCTCAGCGCTTGGATTGTTGTCAGTTGAGTCGAGTGCCGGAGACAGCTTGTTTGAGGTGAAAATAGTGTTCCAGTCGAAACGCAGATGCTGCAGCCACTGTCGACCCAGGAGTGGTGGCCCTTTTTGCTTGATGATTTACATCGGCCATTTATGTCTTCGCCTGTTTTATTGGATGTCAACGTAAGCCACTCCTTTCGCCTGAACGAGAGCACCTGTGTATGTCCGGAAACTCTTGCCACTGGAAAGAAGGAAACAACTGTCGATCACTGACACGGTCGCTCCCGTGTCGAGTTCCATTTCAAGCGGTGTTTTGTTGATCATGACGCGGAGGGTTATTGGCTTCTGCGCAGAACAAGTGACGCCGTTAACGGTCACTCCCGTGTCTGTAAGGATCTTGCCGTTTTTCTCATCGCGTTAATTCTTTTCGGCTGGACAAATTCGCTGAATATGTCCTTTCTTTCCACAATAAAAGCAAGGTCCTGACGCGTGCCTACAATACTTGCTCCTGTGCTTCGGAAAGCCGCAACGAAAAAAAAACGAAAAAAAAAACTCGTCTTTTCATATTGCATTTCCTCAACGCTTTTTGTTGTTGCCTCCATTGCTAAAGCTCGTTCGACTGCTTTCGAAAATGTCAGCTTTTTGTCTTCAGCGAACAAAAGCTCGTTGTATGCCCACTCTTTGCAATCCGCACACAAACCTTTCACGCAACGCTTCGTCTCAAAATACGAAGGCTCAATCCACGCTATGAAGGTGGTCGGACAGCGAAGCTGTTGTATATCCTGCAACGATTGCCCACTGCACAATAATGCTGCCGCCGACGATATAGATGCCCCAGGCGCTGCCATGTTCCTCAACGCCTAGAGGAGCAGAAGCGGCCGCAGAACCCCTCCCCCTCCCCCCTACTCCGCCCTCCGGCGCAACGCCTAACACGAGAGCGGCGGCCGAGCGCGCGCTCTCGTGAAGCGGCCACCAATGGCTATCTCGGAGCCGTTTCGCTCAACCAATAGGAGAGTGGGCATTGCTTTCGCGTTCTTTCGCGGTTACAGACGCCGCCGGCTCCGCTCCATGGGATAGTGAATGCTTTCGCATTAAAACGCGAATTATTTAGGCTTGCATATTCAGTATGCAAAGTTTTCATCTCTGGTTTTCTAAAACGCAATATGCAGTGCTAAAAATTAAATAATTGCTAAAATGCATGTATTAAGTATTTATTGCGCAGTGCTGAGATGAAATTGCAGTTTAATGTTGACCCTAAATCCCTTCATGTTTTTCTTACTCAACGAAGGAGTTCTTTGTCTGCTCCTCACCTTAGCGAAGGGTGAGGCAGGTACCTGAATCGAAATGGCGCCGTAATTTACGTCAAGCAATTCCTTTGAATTACATAAGGAAAGTGCTGGAATGAAAGGCAGGTTCTTGAATTCAACAATTAGGCTCCGTGGGCACTCGGAAGAGCGGGCTCCGGTGTGCGTTGTTTTCTTACATCCTCTTGATTTAGAGTGGAAGCTGTTAGCGCCCCTTTCCCGCAAAGTCCGGCGGCGTTCGTACGCAAAAAGAAAAACAAAAAGCAAAAACAAACAACAACAACACACAAAAACACACAAAAAAACACGTCATCATGTGAGAGGGTGATAATGCCGCCATTGTCCCCGCGCTATTGCTCTCTCCTAATTGCCGTCACCTCTCGCAAAACTATCTCGTACATGGCAAGACGTGCTATTGGGCTGTCACTTCTCCTCACTTACCCCCCCCCCCTCCCCCGCTTCCAAACACTCCTTCACCGCCGCCGCTGCTTCATGGTAGGGATGGGCGAATATTCGGTTATTACGAATAGCCAATCGAATTCTGTTCTATTCGGCATTCGCTTCGAATCGAATTTAAGTATTCGACAATATCGAATTATTCGACATTATAGAATTATTCGACCTTTCTAAATACAGTCAAACCTCACTATATCGAACCGGTTTACATCGAATTCTTTCTTATATCGAACAATTTCGGTGCACAGTAATGTTACAGTGATAATATATAGCAAAAACTATGGTTACATCGAACAAAAATAGCAGCCGCTACCGATATATCGAACTGCCAAGACCGCCGTTTTGCTCTGCAACCTGGCTTTCCCCAACGCGAGCGGCCGCATTGGGGGAAAGCCAACTTGCAAAACACACTGGCTTTTTTTTTTTTTTTGGGGGGGGGGGGGCGGTTGCGTCGATTGTTTGGAAGAAAAGAAAAAATATCTTTTGCGGAGGGAGCGGAGAGATGGTGCTCCGTGCTCCCTCTCCCCGCTCCGTCCGCAAAAGAGAATATTATTTTTCTTCCAAACAATTGACGCGGCCGCCCAAAAAAAAGAAAGTAAAAAAAAAATGCCAGCTTGCTTTGTTAGCTGGCTTCCCCTAACGCGTCCGCCTGTATTAGGGGAAAGCCAACTTGCAGAGCGAAACGGCGCTCTGCAGGAGAAGGTCCTCCTGCTCGGACGTACGCCGCGCTCTCGGCATAGTTCGGCGCTGATGCGCGAATCTAGAAGGCAGCGGCCTCCGCATTTTGGAGTCCGTCGATAGCGTAGAAAAATATCGTTAATCGCGGATGCAATAAAGAAAAAGCAGCAGAAGATGCAAGACTACTTTACTTTGTAATATGTCAGCAGAAAGTGGATTCTTGAGAGTCAAATTCATTAAAAGTTTTATATCGAACTGGTAGACGTTTGTTTGCGAGTTCGATATAAACGGGTTTGACTTACTCTGGCTTAGATTTCCGGCCAGGTGGCGCAAGCTTCCGACCATTTCGTGCTCCCGAACTCAATACACTTGAAATTAATAATTACAGTACTTGTAATACCAAATAAGGGCAAATATAAAGCTATAGTTTAAACATATCTCGTGGTATTTGTTGCTTGTACTATTCAAACTATTTGATTCGAAATTATTCGGCCAAAATCACTATTCGCTTCGAATTCGATTCGGACCCAAAATTCTCTATTCGCCCATGCCTACTTCATGGTTCACAAAGGTTCTCCGGCCCGTCTACACGGCGCTGGCTCAGTTCTCGCCCGCCGCCAGACATGGACATGACTTGGGGCCCTAATCTGGACACTTGGGAAAAAGACAGCGAAAAATCTGGCGGCAGTGATTAGCAGGTGCCGAGGTCAAGTGCGGCGTTGGCCAATCATGGCTGCCTGATTTCTCGCCGACTTTTTTGCCAAGTGTCAAGATTAGAGCCGCAGATCACGCACGGTTCGCTCTCCGTGCGAAGAGCGGGAATGAGCAGGCGCGCTGCGGCTGAGCACAGGACAGGCGGACGGCCGCCAGGCGGTACGAGAGCGGGTCTCAGTACCCCGACTATCGCGCACGAGGGGCAGCGCGTAGGCGCCTTTCAGCAATTCTAATAAAAACAAATAATCCAAAACAAATATTCCAAAGCACATAGACTGAAAGCGATACTCCTAAAGCATATCGTCAACAATGCAATAGCTGCCGCTGTTGGTCGCTGCGCACTTTGTGTGGTCGTTTGCCATTTATGTCTTGTTTACTTGTGCACTCCGTCTACAAGGTGCACTGACGTACACTGAAAAAAGATTGAGGACGCAGGTGAGCTGGTGAATACTAGGCCACATAATAAACCGGAGACACGGAAACAACAACAAAAAAGAACGTACACATTCGATATCCAGGGCTGCTCCCGGGATTTCTAGATACATATATGTTTTGAGTACTCGGCTTCTGTGCTATTCAAACTCTTGGCACGTCCTTGCGCAACCTTGCGTACCACACACAGCAGAAAAAGTGCGCTCGTGGCGATGGTACTTCCGGTGCTCTACGACCTTGCAGAATCTCCGTTAGGAACTTCTACAGGAACGTCGGGTTTTTAATCTAGAGAAGCCGATAATCTGCTGCATGATTTGTATGAACGTTTAATGAAGTTTGTACCAGTCCAGTTCAAACCCGGCGATCACTACGCTGCTTCAAACGCAGACGGGTCCGGACTTCATTGGCAAAAGCTGCTAGTCTCCGAAGAATATATTGATTAAAAAGTTAAAAAGAGGGATCGAAACGAGGACAATGAAGACACAAAGACGACAAGAAATGTGCTGACTCTCAACTGATTTTATTAGAGGTCATCATCAAACATATAAAAATTCTCCTTTGCCCGACCGGCATCACAACCAATCACCGCTAATCTTCTCGAGACTGTCAAACGGTGTTTCATACTACATAATGATCTCCTGAACATGCCTGTTGAAGTAGCCCACTATTCTTAAATTTATTTATTCAAAAGTACTGCGGGTCTCACACGGGCCCAAGCAGGATGGGTAACACATATAATAAATACAATAATAATACACTCAGCAAAAGACAGTAACACAACGCCTACGTATACAAGTTTGCAATCGATCATTCAAAATAAACAACACTTTGTAACCGGGCTTATACAAATGCGCACACATACAGTATAACAAAAAGGGCTCGAGGTACACCTAAGCGCTTCTTATGAGTTGTGAATGCGAAAGTACACACGCCGCTCTTCGCTCCCTTCTTTAATCTGCGGCGAACAACGCGCTGACCTTAGGCGTGGAACGGTGGAGCCGCGGCCTCGCGGACACGCAGCGCCATCGGGTGAGCGATCGTTCAAACTGTCGTGTGCCTTGCGGCGCGAGGAAGGAACAGACGGCAACGTAGTTCCCAGCAGAACAAGCCCCTTTGTTTATTCCAGGCGCCGTATATATTGCCACGCGCCGTACAACCGATAAGAGGCGAGCGAATGCGGTGATCAGCTGATAACACAACAGTGTGATACAGGCACGTAGCCAGGATTATGTTTCGGGGGGGGGGGCGCCCATGACAAAATGCTGTATGAGGGGGAGGGGGAGAGGAAGGTCCCAGCAAAATGAAAGATATCGGGGGAGGGGGCGCTGGGTCCCCCCCCCCCCCCCCTGGCTACGTGCCTGGTGTGATAACACAGTCAGGAGGACACCACACAAACTGACGCGCAGCGGCCAATGGGAGCCTCGTCGACGCGGGCTAGCCAATGGGACCGAAGTGTAAAAGGTGCCGTTGGCTAGCTTTGTGCATGGTTTCATTAAAGTGCCGTTTTTCATCGGTTCAAAGCTGATGACGTCGGCTTGCTCCATGAGGCAGTTAATGCTTTCGCATTAAACAGTGCCGTTGGGGACCAGACTGTCCCCTAGGGAAAAAAAAAGAAAAACGTTTATAATTCCCTGTAATTCCGAGTTACAGCGCAGCCCTTGAGGAGAGGGAAGGGAGGGTACGGAGAGGAGGGTATCCTCTCCTCCTCCTTTCTCCTTCTCCATCGTCCCCTCCTCCTCCTCCTCCTCCCCATCCCCCTTCTCCCCTCTTCTCCTCCTCCGTACCCTGTCCACCTCCCTCCCTCCTCTCCTCCTCCCCTCCGTCCTCCCCTCCTCCTCCTCCTCCTTCCTCCTCCTTCCTTCCTCCTCCCTCGTGACGTCACTCGTGACCCTAGTGACGACACTCGTGACCCTCGTGACGTCACGTGTGACGTCATCCTGGGAAACGTCCCATAACGCAACGCGCGGTTTCGCCGACGCCGCTCAAGCCGGACACGGGCGCCTGAGAGCTGCGCTCTAAAACACAATAAAAAAAAAACTCATGTTCGTGGAGAAAGTTCCTTAGGGCATTCTTTAAGCAGACACTCAAGTCACATATGCAGATGCTTTGTTTTGATGCGTGTTTAGATTGACTGATTTGAAACGTTGAATAAACACAGAGCCGTTGGTCGCGGCGGCTGCCTTGCCGGCATTGGAAAAGAAGAGAACGTGGAAGAACTGAACCATCTTATTGTGATTTAAGTTTAGAAAGCACTGTACTTTCCTGCGGTGTTGGGAAGTACTTTAAGTGCATTGTATGTAACACACTACTCCAAGTAGGTTTAGAAAACCTGTACTTTACTTGAAGTGCCTTCTCCATGTATGCCCTTGTACTTTACTTGAAGTACATTCTCTATGCATGCACCTGAGGCCAGATTCCCAAAACTTTCTTACGACATAAAAGTTCGTAAATTTATTTTCGACAACGTTTCGAACGTTTGAGTATTCCCGAAGCAAAATGTTCGTAAAGTTTACGTAAGTTTCGACGAAATCACTCCTCTCGTAGGATTTCGTCCTAACTTACGCGAAACTTGCAAACATTTTGCTTCGGGAATACTCAAAAGTTCGTAACTTTGTCGTAAGATAAATTTACGAACTTTTTGTCGTAAGATAAATTTACGAACTTTTTTGTCGTAAGAAAGTTTCGGGAATCTGGCCTCTGCAGTTTACCTAAAGTATTTCTTCTGGCACTTTCCGTGGAAAGTACAACTCGCGACTGCAAAGTGCATTCCCTAAATCGGGACTTGTTAAATTTGTATCACAAAAAGATGCTTTGTCAACTCTGACGAAATAGTGGGAGAGATTAAAGTCTCACCAGAAACGCGAGCAGACAACGCATTGCTTTTTTTGTACTGGGGGCGACTTTTCGCAGCATTTCGAACTCTCGCTACTTCTCGCCAGGGACTCAAACCGAAAAATAAAGGTTTCGGTTACGGTTACGAGTTACCGCTGCCTGTTGATAACGGTTTCGTTTCGGTTTTTTACGGTTTCAATTTTTACTGTTTCGGTTACCGGTTACACGTTCCTCAAAACCGGTTTATTTCAGTTTCTCCAATAATGTGTTTAATTGAAATGCTTGACAGCCGTTTTATAATCAGCGGTTTAAGAGAAGTCCACATATCCAACAACGTGAAATTCAAGGGCTTAGGAACGTCTTAATACTTCTAATTGGTCAAAACTTGCACACCTTTCTAGCTCCAACGCTTGTTCACTACATCTACTTACATTCTATAGTTTGATACCCAGTATACGTGTTACTTCCGCTACTTGGGGATCATCGCAGTCTATATAAAAAAATTGAAAACAATATATTCCCACTTTGTTGTTGGGCAGCGTTTGTAAATAACCTAAGAAAGTTCCCACTGAGTTCTGGAACAGCCATTCGCACCTTCTCGTCGCTATAGTTTATTTTAACTTAATGCATGCAGACGAGTCTTCGCCCACACTGACGGAAGAGCAGAACTATAGCCATCCTCTAGTAAAATACTGCTAAGTGCAATAAAGTAATAAAATTGAGAGCTGGGCTAGTTGGTGAAAGTCATACATAATATCAATGCAATAGCCCAAGAGAAGGAAGACTAAGGAGCTGAACGAACAACACAGAAACAACACAAAAAGCTGCAAAAAATATGTCACGCGTTGTTCGTTCCTTTCCCTAGTCTTCGTTGTTGTGCAATCTTTATTGTTTAATTAAATTCCGTCTCAAAACACGTAAGTGGCGTTTCAACCTTTTTAGAGTGCTCTTGGAATTTCAACCAGTCTCCTTTTTTGTGTTAAAAATAAATGAATAAAAATAATGGAGATGTTGGCGCTGTTAATAACAGTGCCGGCTACTCCATAGCAATTGTTATTTGATAAAAAAATAACCAGATCTAAAACAAAACAAGCACACAAACAAACAAAAATCCCGCCAGAGTTGCCATTGTACATATTATTACAATTATAACATGTTCGTCGATCCAATTTCGTGAACTACCTGTGCCAGTGTGCACCCATGCGAACATTTAATGTCATGTTCCACACCAAGGCTAACTGGCGATCGCTCACCGCCCGCATTGGCTGGCAGCATCACAAAGCAACAGCCGCGGCAGGTCTCTCGCCCTACTGTGCACCTCGTCGCTCACAAAGCGCCGCCGCCACCACTCAAGAGCATCATCGGCCAACGATCCTGTGCCCACCCTCACATGAATCAGTTTAACCCTTTTGCATAGGATACATTGCATTCGAAATATGTTCACAGAAATATTCTGTTTTCCATACCGTCACCTTACAATTAAGCGATTCGCAAAGCATTATGCCATTCATATCGTATGGCTAATCGTTAGGCTACTGAACGGCTCTTTTCGAGACGCAAAGTACAAAACGTTTTTTGCCGCAGAATCAGTCATCGCACCTCAGTGCGATCCCATGCTCGGTAAAGCTTTATTCTGGAGCTTTGTTCCCACAATATGGTAATTGGTTAAACTATCTAAGATGACCGCAGAAACAAAACACGGACCATTCAAAGGCCAGAGAATGCCTTCGCCCTCCTTAGAGAGGCGCAAAGGGAGATCCTGCCAAAGCAAACTGGTCCTGCAGCGATTTTTTTTTTTTAAATGTGCGGGTGCGGTGATGCGTGGCTTGAGGGCTTTCCCTAGCAGGCACACATTTTTTTCTTCATTTCAGTCGTGAATCATCGGATGCAAATTATGCTCATCTGGCATGCCCTGTGACGATATTGAATTATTTACAACCGGTGTCGGAGTGATTGTACAGATCTACGATCATTGTATATTTGCCTATGTGTCGTCCGCCATGCCGCGGATTGGCATGCACTCTAGATGTCATTCTCTAAGTAGCATTTCAAGGCGTAATAAAGCTTCAGGTGCCTGGACTTCATAATGTCATTTGTTCCTTTATTTCGGTTTCCTGTGAGTGTATGTTGAAATTATTGCTTTTCCCTAGCCAGATCATGTACAAGGTCAAAATGAGAAAAGCCGTTTTGATAATGGTCAAAAACAGAAAGTATGTTTGTAGTAAGTTTGAAATGGGAGAAACTTTAAAATGAGAAGAAAAGCCTTTTTGAGAATGGTCAAAACCAGAAAGTATGTTTTGAGAAAATTTGAAAGGAGAAAGGTTAAAATGAGAAAAGTCGTTTTGAGAATGGTCAAAACGCGAAAGTTCGTTTTGAGAACGGTTTAAGTGAGAAAGGGAGAAAAGCGAAAGTTGTTTTGCGCAGGGTTGAAATGAGAAGGTTAAAACGAGAAGGTAGAAATGCGAAAGGGTTCAAATGAGAACCACCCGACACGCGATGGTGGCGAAGACCCAGAACAAAGTCGACCCTCCTTCTCGGAGGGCAATTCGACTGTGGGAGGACCCCCGAAATAAAACCGACTACCGGCCTGCCAGGTGGTAGAAGGCTCGGTGCACAAGGACGATGCTTCAAAATAGGGTAGGTCGCACCCTAGCAGGCACACTTGTACTCTGAACTTAGAGAAGCACTGCGTCGCTTCAACCGAGACTGAAGTCCGCGGCGGCGGTTTCAAAGCACGGCTTGGGGCCAATAAGTCGGTGCAGCGGCGCACATCTAGGGGTCGTTGGCGCAGTGTGGTTCTGCGGCGGCTAAAACAAAAGGCGCAACCGGAGTCATGTTTATGCTACGTTAGATTTTCGCACCCCCCCTCCCTAAAAAAAACGTTTTTTTCCGCTACCCCAAAACGGAGTTATATTCTGGATGTCTGGATCCGCCCCTGGCAAGACATCTTTTCCTTCTCGTGCTCAGGGCGGCGGAAGGATCGAGGAAATGTCCGAAGGGTTTCCCGAGGAATTTTTCAATAAATGTGACGAAACAAATAAATGAAAAAAATGGCAATGGCAATAGCTCAAGGCAAAGCTCGTCCATGGCCGCGGCGCAGCGCAAGAGCCAAAGCCCCTGTTCTCCGTGTGTAGAAGAGTCCCTTTCTCGGCAATACACGCGTACCACAACACGGCGAGTCCTTCCCAGAGGAATATTGGCCTCGGTAAAGGGGGATGATTGCCTGCGCACAGTCCCCAACATCTACGCCGTAACCGACTCCGGAGGCATCTGCCCATGCGCTGTTGGGTAGCGGGGAAAGTGGAGCGGTTGGCAGTGCGGCAAAGTCAGCCAAACACGCAGAAGATACGGTAGCCAGTTAAGTGAAAGAGGATTTGTTCTGAAACTTTGCGCCAAACAGGGAAAGAAAAAAAACACCAAGGAGCATAGAGAAAAAGTAAATGCCAGAGTAGTCCGCCGCCCCCCTGGAGCGCCTTGGCGGAAGCGGAGCGTTCCAGCGAGCGAAGGATACGAAGAAATGCTCGAGCCGTTCTTGCGTGTGCAAATGGTGTCATCGGCTGTGTCGGGTCGAGCCTGAACCCAAGAACCCATGCGTCGCGTGGGTTTTGTTCGTGTCGCTTAGGATTAAGCGAAATTCCGACCGAAGCAAGTCCACCACGAGGAGGCGCACAGTAGACGCCAACTTGTCTGGGTCGGGAT
>JAZHYW010001516.1:0-10709 GCA_037355805.1 Ixodes ricinus | reverse complement strand
ATGCTCCTTTTATTGACCAAGCTGTCTATACCGTTTTATCGTAGGTAGCGCCATTTTGAGAGCGAGAGAAAAAGGGAAAGGGCTACCGGCACTTTCCCCTTTGCTGGAGCGTTAGAAAGAGTGAGTCCCGGATGAGAGGCTTTGCCGGTGTTGGGTGCCTGCATTTCTTCTCTGTTTTAAACTCCCAAACTTAATTAGAGCCACGGGCTTCGATGGCGATTGTCCCCCGGTCATCGGGACACCATTGCTCGGTTATAGGGTGCATGAATAACGACAGAAAGCATTGAATACTCTCTGAGGACCTATGTACTTGCACTGAATCCGGCAAGGCGAGTGCGGCTGTTTCTACATGACCCCGATTTCCGGCAGCAGTGGGTTGCATCCGTAAACCGAAAAGACATTTCCCCAACGCCATCCTCTTGACTGTGCTCAGAATATTTTGTGAATGGAGCGCGCACCGAACTTAACGCTGTACCGTCAATGAACATGGGGTACGCTCGCAAGGTGCGTGCAAGTTTTCTCCTGATAATTGCTGTTTCAGCTTGTAACTTTTTGTAACTGAGTTTATGTAAATATCGATATTTTAAAGAGGTGACAATGACTTGATATTATTATCTACAGCACTTAGTTGAAGGCTGATTACCGCAGCCGGGTGTGGCTGGAAATTGTCGAAAAGTTAGTTCTATTGCTTTTGCCTGAATCGCGATCTCCTGCGCAATACCAGAGAGCCATGAACCTATTTTGACCGTCACAACGCGACTAGATTCTTCTTATTTTCAAAATTAGTAAATAATATTGCCAGAAAGAAACCTTCAATTTCTGTTGCTGAAATTTGAAACATGCTCATGCATCGATTTCGAATCGTTGAATCATTGATCGACTCGCTCCGGCAATAGGCCCATCTCGAATTTGCTGTTTTCAGTTCTCAACAAAAGACACACTCATTGGCACGGGATCCTCAAGTAAAACGTTTATAAACACCTATGCATGAGCATGTTTCTACATTTATAAACATCAATGCATGAGCATGTTTCAACTTTCAGCAACAGGAATTGAAGGTTTCTTTCCAGCTACAATATGTACTAATTTTGAAAATGAGAAGAACCTAGTCGCATTGTGACGGTCAACAGAGGTTCATGGCTCTCTGGTATTGCGCAGGACATCGCGATTCAGGCAAAAGCAATAGAACTAACTTTTCGACAATTTCCAGCCACACCCGGCTGCGGTAATCAGCCTTCAACTAAGTGCTGTAGATAATAAAATCAAGTCATTGTCACCTCTTCAAAATATTGATATTAACATAAACTCAGTTACAAAAAGTTACAAGCTGAAACAGCAATTATCAGGAGAAAACTTGCACGCACCTTGCGAGCGTACCCCATGTTCATTGACGGTACAGCGTTAAGTGCGGTGCGCGCTCCATTCACAAAATGTTCCGAGCACAGTCGAGAGGATGGCGTTGGGGAAAAGTCTTTTCGGTTTAGGGATGCAAGCCACTGCCGCTGGAAATCGGGGTCATGCGGAAAGAGGTGGGGCTTAAAGACATTGCAGCCGCACTCGCCTTGCCGGATTCCATGCAAGCTACATAGGTCCTCAGCAGTATTCGACGCTTTTTGTCGTTATTCGTGCAGCCTATAACCGAGCAATGATGTCCCGATGACCGGGGGACTGTCGCCATCCAAGCCCGTGGCTCTAATTAAGTTTGGGAGTTTAAAACAGAGAAGCAAGCGCAAACTAAGTGCGAGCAATGCCTACACCCATCACCGGCGAAGCCTCTCATCCGGGATTTTCACTCTTTGAAACGCTCCAGCAAGTGGGAAAGTGCCAGTAGCCCTTTCCTCTCGCCCTCCTTCAGTAAAAGAGTCTATATACAGCTCTGCTCTGCTTTAGCCCCGTTGAGTGCGCTTCTTTCTGAGCACCGGTACACTGCGGAAAAGCAACACCAGTGGAAGCAAGCTTCACGGATGTTGCTTCTCCGCAGTGCTCTGGTGCTCAGAAGAAGTGCGTTCAACAGTGCCGCGAAGAACAAAAAGTATGAATTGCACGAAAGCGCCGTTTGAGTTAAGCGGCTTATGAATACATCGAAAACGTAGCGGGACAACCCAAATTTTTAAATTTGTTTGACTGAACCGGAAGTATTAAATATCCGAGTTTGAATTATTGCGAGCCTATTGTATAAACTAAGGGATATCCGGCTCAATTCAATGTGCTTAATATCACTGAATAGTTGTGCAATTTTAATTTGCTTGTTTTATTTCTCAAACACTTTTTGTATTGGGTGTTCAATTCAATGCCAATTTTTACTTTGGTTCAATTTATGGGAGGTTTGTTTCATATGTCATGTAGAGTAGAAACGTGGGGAGCTGGGATAGTTGGTAAGCACATTGCTTGCCGACTTTAACCATGTATGTCATATACATTTTGTTGTGATTGTGTATTGATTTTGAATCCTCTTCTGCTCTTTATTTCAAGCTGCCCTTACATGCACCATGAAGATACCGAAGAAGTCTTCACTTGAAGGACAACTATAAGCACAAGCATGGACGCGGCATCTAGATGGCCAGCGCAAGGACAACTATAATGTAAAATTTCTCCAAACTTAAAGCAAGGCATGCCTTCTTCCAATAAAGGTATTGTGGCGAAACTTCTTAATTGGTTTGTTTGTTCAGCTGTCACCTATAGGAACAGCTGATCTCACACAACAAAAGGCTGGCAATGAGTAGTACAGGTTGTGTGCTCTTTTTCTTTTGCAAAACATGAAATTTTGTATGTTTTGTCTAAGGATGAAAAATTATACAAGTGCATATATTGAATGACGGAGCTATGAACTCTCCATACCAATCTGTACCCCGAAGCCTCATGTGACTTTGGCTTACTTGAACATGGAAGCTGTTCACACTGAGTAATGAAGCACTATACCTTTCTGTCTTTTTGAAAGCCATAGCTACGAGCCATCTGCACCAATCCTGCACCTCTGATACATTAGGTGACACCCCTGGCAGAGCTAGAGCTCTGCCAGGGGAGTCGGCAGATGTATCGGAGGTGCAGAGGTACGGATGGCTTGTAGCTTTGGCCTTATATAAGGCGGAAAGGTATAGTGCTTCGTTATTTAGTGCGAACAGCTTTCATATTTCGTACAGATAGCTGTCCGTAATGTGGGCTACAGACGTTCCGTCATTTTGCGAAATATATGTCTTGTTTTTACGGACATTTCAGTTTCTAGATTACGGAAACCATGTCGGCAATATTGAACCGGCAACTTTTCCCGTAAAATGGAAAACGGATAACTGTTCGTAAAGTGAGCTACGAACGTTCCGTCATTTTACGAAATTATATGCCTTGTTTTTACAGACGGTCCATTTTCTGGATTACGGAAAACATGTCGGCAATATTGAACCGGCAACTTTTGCCGTAAAATGGGGCAAAAATTTTTTACAGTGTGGAAGCTTTCAACAATTGCACTCAAGTTTAAACAGTGGTTCACTTTTGTGGGTCGCTAATTGTCAGTCCAATCTCGATATCACTTGTTCTCTTTGATGGTGTTTGAAAAAGTCATGCACTGCCGTCTTATGCCGTCTTTTTTCTCCGTCGCATAGGCGTAAATCCACATGGATTTATGTCAAACCGCTCTGTAGAAACGAATTTGGCCACATTTCTGGAATTCCATCGACATCGGCGCCATGACGAACGGTCACGTTTTCCAAGTACGTGCGCTTGTTTATGTTTTTTGTTTGCGCTCTCCACGCTTTGGTACTCTTCGCCTGCGGCGCTCTTTCCATGCAAACACCTCGCGACGCAACATGCCCATCGTCAAGCGAATTTCCATCTTCTGGAGTGCAGAACATGCTGGCGGCACTCACTCGCGGATGTGTAAAGCCTATTCGCCCCGGCCCAAATGGGGGATGGCGTAACGTCACGAGCCTAGCTTCTCCGCAAGGCAACTCTCTTCCGAAGCCGCACTCTCCCCCTACCCTCCTCACATTTTTTTCCGGAAACGCTGTGCGTATCGGGGCGAGTCGGTCCCGCCAACGCGACTTTTTTTGGTGGGTCTTAGTCAAGGGGATGGCATCGCGCGATTTTTTTGAAGCCTAGTCATAGAAAAAGTCGGCCCGGAAGTGGGCCGGTTTGGCGGTAGATTATAGAATTCTAAATCGTTCGGTGTAATTTACGAGTGACGCAAGCCGTCGAAAGTGTCGGGCGGAATCAAGACCGCGAGTTGCTAGTTGGTCCTGTCTCCATCTATTCTTGTATCCCTGTTGTTTTTGGCGTTTAACTTTTGAGACGGACGGAGCCGACCGAGGAGCGACGCGCGGCAATGCTCGAGATCGTCGAGATGCGCAGTCTGCAAGCCACCGAGAGCGTGAACTCCGCGTGAGAACGCGGAGCACCGCTTGAGCAACAGTTCTCGACGACGGAGAACGACATCAAAGGTCTCTATCGAAGAGTCACCTGGCAAAGTGTTTGCGATCGCGGCCATCGCGCTGCGATTTCGTGGACGAATCGTCTACTGGAGTTTCCTCACCGCGATGGGATTGTGTAGTGTAAGAAATTGCAGTAATCGGTTCGAGTGGTCGAAGGTGTCGCCCACTCGGTGTTTCGTTTCATCGGTGAGCGCGTACACCCTTTGGCGATGAAACTTCAAAATTAATATATATCGCTTCCGAATAGGCTCCCAGTTTCCCGAGACTTCGTTATGTCGCAACCAATGGGGTTGAGGCATTGAACAGGAAAAAGCGGTTGGACCCCCTCCAAGAATAGCGTGGCAGGTGCTCGGCGCACCTCCAGTCCGAGGATTTCGAGCGGAGCCTCACTGATTACCGTGTCTTCTGTCAACCTTGTTATTCTGTCTGTCTGAAATGGGCACTGTAACTATTTTGTAAGTCAGTGTTGTGTTGCGAGATACGAAAGCTATGCTGTAAATAAGTGTTGCGTTTATTGTTCTAACTTTCGAAGTGGTTCTAGTGTAAATATAAAAGGTGAACTAAAGCATTACTGAGACAAGTGGATCTAGGCTTTACTCGCGGTGACAAAATGAAGCTGCCTCTAACAAGGTAAGTTGATATCCCACGACCTGAGTAGGAGGGATATAGAGGTTCATCATGATTCGTTTTCGTTGCTCTTAAGTGTTGGATCGTCCGAATTTTCGGGGCAGACGCCTCGCATCGCTAAATCATTTCTCGTTGCCGAAGACATCGCAATGACGACATCTGCTGCTCTCGTGCGCTTACTTGCAGAAGAAAGGTTCTCCTTTTCTTTTTTGCAATCAGCTCGCGGAAGAGAAAACTAAAGGTGGCATTTATACTTCAACGTAACGTCGACGGGCGCGGCGTAGCGCATCGCGCACAGATACTGATTGGTCGCACATATCGAGTTCCTGGTTGCCGGCCAATGAAAGGTGCGCGTTCTGCGCAACGCTGCGTTCACTGCGCTCAACGTCGGAGTATAAACGGCCCTTAAAGCGCACGGAAGGACCGCTGTCCGGCGGCCGGCTTGCTCGAATGCAGCGTCTCAGTTGGAGACGGAGAAAGCACTGTCAAGGTTGGAGCGCGCGAGCGCGTGAGACGCGATTTAAGATTGGGCGCTACCTTTGACAGCGCTCTCGCGGAACAGTCAATCTCTGCTGGGGCACGCTGCTTCCAGCGAGCCGCTCGACTTACATTACGAAGCCTCCTAGAGATTTACCAACGACGTAGGTGCACCGCAAAGAAGTGATTTGGTTCAGATATTCCACATTTCAAGCTGTACCCGTAGCGGTCGAGGAAATGCAAAGGCAAAATTACGACAAGCAGGCGCTACAAATCTCGACACCCACCGCCCTCCGCGCTACCTGCCTATTCCGTAAATACAAAGCAAAAGAACGACCAGCAGGCGCTACAAGTCCGACACCCAACTTTGACGTCCGCGCTCACTGCCTATTCCGTAAATACAAGGCAAAAGAAAGACAAGCAGACGCTACAAATCCGACACCCAGCGCCTCCGCGCTCACTGCCCCTACTCCATAAATTGAACATACTACGGCTCACCCAACGAGTTAGGAAGGGGCTTAGAGTGATAAACCGGAAGTTCGAAGCGGCACCCCCCGGTTGCCGCCATGTTGTACGCAAAGTGACCCCTCGTCACGTCACCTGACAAGAGCAGTGACGTCATCGGTAAGATGGCAGCGCCCAGAGCTGGCGGATCCGAGTTTGTTCGGTGCGCGGTAGCCGTGATGTGCAGCTGCTTTCCGACGACTTCGGGCTTTTTCGTGCTCGCTGACGCAGGTATAATGTGAAAACATGAAGGAATGAGACTTTATACCCTTTTTGCGCAAGATCGCTCTTGATCATCTGGATATTAACGCCTGTGAGACAGCATCAGCCGTATCGCCGTACCGGTGCTCGGATTCCCGGATGTGTTCGAGGATCGATAGAACTTCAAGTGCTTTCAGCATGAAATTTTCGCATTCTCTTAGCTTTGTTTGAACGTTGAAATGTCTGAGAATCGACGCGAAATGTATGCGTCGCGTTAGGGCCTAGGGGAAGTTGTTTCAGCCCTAGGTAACTGCATAATCACAGCCAACTTTTAGCGAGGAAGCTCCTGCGATCTTTACGTTTTGTACTTATCAACAATTTTACGATATAACTTCTAGCATAAAATATTCGCATTTTTCTAGCTTCGTTTGAACGTCTGAGAATCGAAGCGAAAGGTATACGTCGCGTTAGGGCCTAGGGGAAGTTGTTTCAGCCCTGCGTCACAGAATAACCATAGAAAATTTTGGCGTGGAAGCTCCTGCGATCTTAAACCTTTCGTGCTAATCGACGACTCTACATTCGATCGCTTTTCTTCCTTTTTTGTGAGTGCGAAGTGCACACTTATTTTCAGCTGCGAGGATGACGTTTTATTGAGTGTGGGGATGAATAAATCGTTGCAGGCACCTGCTTCAAAGCTATTCGACTTGCTATAAGAACAACCGTTTTGGTGTACGCATAGATTAACTGCACATTTTTTTCTTTCGTAGGATTTATTGCAGCAATACTTTTTTTCATCAAGAGTGCATTGTATTAGTCGGTCAATTATTTACTTGTTCTAATTACCTGGACAAGGTTATTCATATTTGTGTTCATCCCTTGCCCGAAGAGCAGTCTTGTTGAAAACTGTTGACTACCATTCCGTTCGGTCTCTTCAATAGACTTTTTTCGAAAGTGTGGGCTGCCTACACTTCGTGTCACCGTAACTTGGAAAAGGGCGACTGCCACAGCCCCCTCGAGCCAATCAGAGACGGAGTGAAGGTGTGTGACAAATCTGTGCAGACGAGCACTCTAATGATATGTTGTCATGTGCCTCTCTCCAACGTGCATATTGACTCACCGAGACTGTAGCCTTTGCCGTTTCCCAAATTGTGATGGAACGAATTACAGTAGCTACTACTCTAATTGCCCAAGGCCTTCATACTTTGGGCATTTGTTCAACAAGAGTGTTATGTCCGCCATCACTGTGAACTCGGCTGAGCGCCTATTGGACTCGAATGCTGCATTAGCGTTCGACGTGAACTGGGGCCCATTCGTGTGCTTTACGCCGAAAAAAAATGGCGACAGTCGTGTTGCTTGATGGGGTTTTGCAAAGGGTCTATTTTGTCATACGTATAGGAAGTGTCCTGCTATAAAGCAATGCATCAACACATACTATTAAACTAGATGCTCAGAGGTGTGTTTGTTTTTGCAATTAACAAGCTACAGCAGTGTGCTTTAATGTTATCATCTGTGTAGTTTTAAGTATCCTCTCTGGAATGCCTACAAAGGCCTCTGGAGGGAATAAATTAATAAATAACATTTTCACATCACTGGAGTTGGTTTTCGGATGTGCCACATGTTCAGGAGACGTGGAACGAGTGCAGCCCAATGCAACCAGTCTGCCAGTCTGGTATGTCCCATTAATTAATATTGAGGGCTCAGAGATGCGAGTGTCCTCAAAAGGTCCAGCACGCACGGTAAACACAATTCTTTGTGTATAGACTGTGAAAGCGTAAAGGCGAGCGCAAATATGTTTGTTTGGTTAGTGTATCAAATATGTTTATTTCCACTTGATTACATAATTATTGGTTCTTTGCAAATGGTTCCATAACGAGTTCTTTCTGCAACAGTCTTGTGTCAGGTGTTCAGTCGTAGTACCAGTGGTCTTTGTTCTCGGATGACGCCCCTGGCACGTCGGTGTTCAGTTTGGTCAAGTGGCAACTTTGACCGATTGATGCCGTCTTGTAATCCATACGTCATGTGCGGCCACTGGCATCTGATGCACTGAAGCTGCAGGGCTGGCTTCTAATCCGCAAATTTTCCTGGTAGTTTTCTGCATCAATGCAGCAAGCTCGGGCATATATGAATGCTTCGGCATTGGGGTGTCTCGTTGAATTGGCATTGAATAGTAACGGGTAGCAGGTGGCGGTCGTCGTGACTTTGTGGCATAAGTCGCCCTCGGTTCGTCAGATGCCGCTTCGCTCGAAGAAGTCTCCAGTTGAATTGCCTGTCCAACTTGTTCCGAAACAATCTCGGCAATCAAAATAAAAGCAGGGCAACTGATGGCAGGAAGCAGCTTCCTTATCTCCTCCCAGAAAACGTTGTGGATGATGTCGCGGATGCCTGGGAGGCTGGCGTCGAAGTTGCAGCTGGACGACTCGAGTATCGAGGCGCTGGGGAGTTGTTGATAGTGACCGGCTCGGGCCTGCAGTGTACACTCAATGTTGGAAGCCTCGGTGATAGGAACCCTTCGACTGTTGTCGTGGAGTTGCGTGACAAAGCTGCCGAAGGTGTTGTCCCTCACATGAGGGACATGGGATTCTTAGCGTCTTGTCTTCTGCAGCATCACGGTTGTGGTGGGTGCTCGATCAGCGCCAAACATCCTCCACAAAGGCGGTGATGCTCTCGTTGGGGCCGTGTCCTGGACAGAATCAGGAATTCGGCTCTCTCTCGTCAATGTTGGCTCATGAACGTGCACTTCAGCTCGATCTTGCAGACTTCTCACGACGTTAAGGAGAGATTCGTGATTCTCAAACCAGTGCCCGGCAGTTTCTTTCCATGAGAAGTATAGGTTCTCCAGGAGCTGTTTGTCCGTCTACCCACTGTGGCGGGCGACACGGTCGCAAATTCCAATCCAGTTCTCGACGTCTTCATACACCTTGCGTGGAAGGGCATCAGAGTGCGAGGTGCGACGGGCATGCAAACGATGGTGGGAGCGGACGCGGTTTGCAACTACAGGATTGTCAATGTTGGCTTAGTCGAGCTTCGGTTTTTCTGGCAAAAGACCGAGTTCCGGTGGTTCTTGCTGGTATAGCAGCGACTGGGTGGGATTTCAGGTTCTTCGTGGTGTATTTCCGAGGTTCGTCCTCGTGGCACTCGCTCGTCTTGCGGGTCTTTCTGCCGGGCTCGGGATAGGGACTTGGTTCCCGGCTCGCGGGAGTGTTTAAGACGCGGGAGTATCCGCCGCCCGTGTCTTATTATCGGGCAACTCGGCTGAGGAGCCGCCAATGTCGACACATAGTGATGGACTATGGGTAAAGTGCGCAGCACCTCCACCAGAACATACGATGACAGCTGTGCATGGCCTGGAACTTTCCAGAATAGTAAATATTGATAGAAAATAGGGCTAGGAGCAAGCATCCGCGACAGTATAACAAAACAGACAGAAAAAGAGTCTATCCTGACCACTAAAGAAAAGTGCACGTACTGCTTTGGTCGCATTCTGTCCGAAAAAATCGTCTCCTTCTGGGTTTAGCGACTGCTGTGGACGAGCTGAACTGAAATGGGTGTGGGACCACTTTTCTGGTAATGAGCCGCTGCAGACTGTCGTCGCAAAGCGGCGTGAACGGATGCACTGGGTAGGTTGCACGCGCTATGAAATGTCCATACAGCTTGCAATTCGGGTAACAAGTGTTGATAAAACTTTTGTATCGACGAAATGCGCGAAAGCCAGCGGATTCAATACCAACTGCAACACCTGTGCTCCGTGAAAGTGCACGTCTACGCCAGAACAATTTAGGAAGCAGCACAGCACCCACCTAAACCACGGCACAGGAACTACCAGGTTGAGGCAGCTCTTCGGTGCGCCGCGCACACTGTGTTCCGTGAAATTACACGTTTACGCCGGAACAATTTGGGAAGCAGCAGAGTATCATTTAGCACTGGCACAGGCACTGCAAGCTTAAAGTGCCCTCCGGTGCACCGTACAACCAAAGTGAGCCTTCGGCCATTTGAACGAAGCCGCACCACTATTGCACACAGCCAAGCACGACTCACGCAATTTCCGTCGCTAAACTGTGTATCCAGATGCATAGCACACGCTTTATTGCAGACGTCGAAGATTACGATGGTCAACGAGAGCACAGAAACGTCGCCTTAAAATTACTCCTAGTGGTAGCCGAATCAATTCTAGGTCCGAGCAACGTAGGGCCGATTGTCTCTTTCGTGGCAATATCCCCGTCGGTCATCAGCGAAACGCACACGCGTTCCTCCATATTTTAACGTTATACCTACGTCAGACGCCACGCTGAACTCTGAAGTCGTTTTCGACCGGCCTCGCTCATGACGGTTTCCGCGTCTGAAATCAACTCGCCGCGAAAACGAACAAAGCTCCCGACAAGCTCCGGCCTATGCTCCGGCCCAGCTGGGGCCAGCCGCTGCATGGGCGCTGCCATCTTTCCTGTGACGTCACGTATTTGGTTTGGTGACGTGACGAGGGGT
>JAZHYW010001515.1:0-12930 GCA_037355805.1 Ixodes ricinus | reverse complement strand
ACGTAGTGCTCTCTTTCAGCTCTCAACGACATTTATTTCGTCTCCGTTCAAACGACGGCCTTCGAGCACGTTCAAGGGAAGGAGCAGAGGAGGGAAAGAGGGGGGGGTTGAAAGAGGAGGAGGAAAAAACGGGTTGTTCGCGGCCTTCCCTCAAGGCCTCTGGTCCCTTCACCCAGTTCGGGACGGAGATATTTCATCTCCTGTCGGAAAGGGCCAGAAGCCGAAGCAACGTTAGTGACCGAGCTCTTAATTGCGTATGATTCGGCGACCTCCCTGCCAGATCTCTGCCGGTGTCCTCCCAATACGCGCGTACCTTCGTATCGGGGCGAACATCCGCCGCCAGCCGCTCCCGTTCCTCGCAAAAAAATCGTTTCGCAGTTCCATCCCCTACTCGCACAACACCGCACATCGCCTTAAGGGACTCGCCTCTCGCTTCGAGGTAGGGGTAGTGTTTAGCTGCAAGCAAAGGCTTCAACAAATGTGCAGAATGGTGAATACCCCACCCTCCGCGACCCAATGCAACAAAAAGCACGGACAGCAGTTTGTTAAGTGTAGGAAGGAGGTAGTTTATTCCATCCCTTTTTCGTGTGGGTGGGAGTATATAGGGCAGACCGGCAGGTGCCTAAATGACCGCCTGAGGGAACACTCGCGGGAGGTGAGCGAACCCCCGACGACTCCATGCATCCAATAGTCGTACACCGTATGACGTGCGGCGGTTGTTCGCCCAGATACGAAGGTACGCGCGTATTGGGAGGACACCGGCAGAGATTTGGCAGGGAAGTCGCCGAATCGTACGCCATTAAGAGCTCGGTCACTAACGTTGCTTCGGCTTCTCTAGCCCTTTCCGACAGGGAGATGAAATTCCTCCGTCCCGAACTGGGCGGAAGGGACCAGAGGCCTTGAGGGAAGGCCGCGAATAACCCGTTTTCCCCTCCTTCCTCTTTCAACCCCCCCCCCTTTTCCTTCTCTGCTCCCTCCCCTGAACCTGCTCGAAGGCCGTCGTTTGAACGGAGACGAAATAAATGTCGTTGAGAGTTGAAAGAGTTGTATGCGTCTGTTTTCGTTCCGAATTTGTGTTTTATTCTTCCGATTGTTTAAGTATTGTCTGGCATTTGTTGTAAACAGCTTTTTTCACTAATTTTGTATATTTATTTATTAACACCGCAATTCCTTGATGGGATTTTTTGCCAAGTTTTATACAAGATCTAGTCTATAGCTTTGCATTCTAGTACACTTATTGACCGCAATGTATTTACCAAGCTAAATTAAATCCACCAACTACTATAGTACGACTTTTTTCTTCTATCAAATCGGAGTATTAAGCTGCGATTTTATTGGCAGATTAGAACGCCCGTTTTCACGAAAACTCACCGGTGTCACTCCGTGTGTCAGGGCCAAGCATGATGTTGCGAGACGAGTCGGGTGGTGAGAAGGCATCATGTCGGCGCATAGGCCGGCGCCGGGAAGAGGAAAGAGGGTGATGCGTGCTGACGTCAGCACTTCGGTCCAATTTACACGGTAGAAATTTACCTCGAATTGTGGATTTTGTTGATAGAACACATAAGTAACTTTTTTAACATAATTCAGAAAGTATATACGGTTAACTTTAGGGACAAGAAACGTTTCACGAACAAAAAGCTATGATGCACTACTCTTGCACTTCCAGAAGAATTCAAGTTGAACTTCTTAAAAACAGTGCCGTTCGCTTGAAGAGCCCGACGATCCGCGGAACCTTCTTTTCTTTTTTTGAACTTTTTTTAAATAAAAGAAATTATGTATTAAATCATTTAACGTCGTAAATAGTGCCAATTTCTTGAACAACGGGGAAATATATATTCTAAATTTAGCGGTTCAAGCCAGTTACGAACCGGTTCAAACCGGCTTAAACCGTTATTTTTTGCTCCCGGAACTGAACCGAAATTGAACCGAAAGCCATGAACCCGAACCCAAACCGAACCGATAAAAATTTCGGTTCGACACTCGGCTCAAGACAGTTCAAACAGACAGCTCTGAGTTTCGTCAATGGCGTATCCATTTCAAAACTACCTACTCCCCCGCCCCCTTAATATACAACGACGGCGAATGGAAAAAGCTCTATCGAACTTGCAAGTTTGTTTGTTATCCTACCCACTTCCAAGCATTGGCACGTGGTTCCTTTTGAAATGCATGTCCTGACTGTGCTAGATCTTTGCTTTCAGAGCTCTTAAAGAAAATTACCGAATTTTAATATGAGTTTGTACTGACGCCTGTCGCGAGTTGTTTTTGTATAACTTGAGTGAAAAGACAACTCTGGAAATGAACTTCAAGGCAATGATTACGACTTTTCTGCGTTTATTCAAGTACACCACCTGAAATCTCAGCACTTCGATGGCGGCCTCCGCTGCGGCCAAATGGACGGCAAGATGGCGAACTTTTTGTTTTCGTTTGTATGGACTCTAGGCATACCCAATGGCGTCGGCGAGTCATTCATAGATTAACGTTTTGCTTCGAGACGAAACCGCAGCTGCTTCTTTTGAATTGCCTTAAGATTCTCCTGCATCATCCTCCATCTTAAAAGGCTTTTAGTCTTCTTCCTTCACACAAGTTCACGCGCAGCAAATTGTAACGCTTGGGTTGAACGGTTCCCGAGTTCCCTCGCAATTTCCACGCGCAGGCCTAGTGGCGTCGGCGAATCGTTCGGGGTCAAACCGTTGGAGTCAAAATGACTCACTAATACTCTCTCATAATGTGTAAAACTCATACTTTTCTTTATTTGAAAACGAGTATAATAAGGTTGGCTTCAGAGAGTTATTTGTTCTTTTTTAAAACACAACTGTATCACGCGCTCCAAAGCTCGCTCGTAGCTATTTGTATGAAGTGATTTCAGTGTCTTTATTTAGTTATCAGCTTTCATTTGTTTTTTGATTATCAATATAGAAAAGCATCAATATTCTCTAATCTTCAATTATGCTCAAACGTGAACACTTACTCTTCCAACAGAACCCATCTACGTGACCGCAATGGCGTATACTGTCATGACAGTTCCGTTCAGAAACCCTAAAAAATTTACAACATAGTATTGTGCACGCGCTATTATTCGAAGGATGCTAAAGCTTTGAAGATAACACCGGATCACACATTATGATATCACAGTAAGTTTAAGATTAAAACACATTCCCAGATGTGAGTTTTTAGAGGGGAGAGAGAATCAGGAAGGCGGACCTACCCGACATTTTCGAAATTTGTAGTACATACGAGTCAGGAGAAGATTAATCTCCCTCACCTCTCTCATAATCACCTTGAACCCTCCTCCTTCATCCTCTCTTCCCTTCTGTCTCTCTCTCTCTCCACCCGCCTAGCCTCGCTCTCCTGACGAGTTGAGAGGCCTCTGCATTCCAGGATCGCACAGCTTCGCGGCAAAAACATACAATGAATTGCATTCGCTTTATATTTTGTGACAGGGTCGTGTTCAGGAAGTTTCATTTTTATGACAAATGAAACAAATCCTGCGCATAGACCTCTCTTTCTGTCCAAAATTCCGTAGTTAATGTTGGCTTAGAGCAAAAGCACAATTCAGTTGTCCCGCACGAACTGTGTAGTTGTCTGTTGCTATACGTTGAGTATGTTTACTGGCAAAAACACTACCCTTCCCAGGAAAAATTAAATACGCTTGAGGAATTATTTCCGCTGCAACTCCTTTAAACCGATTTCGCGGAAATGGAAGTATACGTCTAGCGCTCACTAATCCTCTGCCTTCTAACTCTGAACTGCCATAACCAGTTGCGTATTTTATTCATTCTACAGTAATTGCCCGTCGAGTTGAGCCCACTCTAAATAGACAACGAAAATTGGTGTCTCAACACGTCGTTCTCCAGTTTAATACAAAAGTGCGGCTAGCTGGTAAATTGTGTTCAGAAAACATTAAAAAATAAAGTTACCTCATTAAAAAAATTGGCGGCGGCCAGTCAATTTGCTTTCAAGATAGTAGAGACTTCTCGGCCGTCGTGTCTGTAGGCCAGTCACGTTAGTATACTCGAATAACCTTCTGGCCCACCGACACCTATTGATTTGCTGCATTCGTCTGTCGTATCCACGTTTATGGAAGCTTCTAGTACATCGATAATCGACCATCCCAGGTCCCGCTGTAAGGCTTCCCTAATACCAAAACAAACTTCCGGCCTCACTAATTTCAAAACTAACAAATATCTATAAAGCAATTCACATTTTACACGAGGGCTGATCGATGCGAAAATCAAGTTTTAATTTAGAGAGTACACTCGATTAAAGAATGCGCTTGAAACTCGCATTCAGCTATTTACACAATTGCGTGGTTTGTATCTTACAAATATATCAAATTTTACTGAATCCATAGAACAAAGCATTCAAACATACACACTTGACCGAGGTGTTTCTACGTACTCAGTGCCTTTCTCGCAGTGGCAGCTTGACGTCCTCAAACTTACGAAACTTCAATACAATATCGACATAGCATAAAGCTCGCTTGGTTGTTAATCAAGGAAGAAACCTTGCTGAAAAAAATGCCGGAACGATTCTTAATTTGAAGTTGACTAAAAACGCACTGGACAAAAAGCCTGATAAAATTGGTTTTATATTTCCAATAAATTTTAGTTCGTATTTTTTTTTATTACCGAACTATCCAGTGAATACTATTTACAATGCCTGGATATCTATTATTCTAAGTTGAGCTTCACATTGAGTTTTAGGGTCAGTTTCTGAATTAATGTAAAAATCCACATCTTTATTTATCTGATTGCTAATGTTTTCACAGTGAAACATAACCATGTACATCATTCTATATGTATCCATAACTCCCCACAACGTAAGACGAGCATATGAGGGGCTTATTATGTGCAAAAGTTTTTCGTGGTCGGTTTCTTATCCTTCTTATCAGGAAATCCCGCTATCTTATTGGCAGCAGGGCGAAAATTGCATGCTCGGGAAACAACGCTGTTTCATAAGCTCTGGTAACTATAATCAAGCTAAGCAGATGAATGAAGTCTTTAATTTCTTAGTATGTCGGGCAGCTACAAGGAAACTTTCGTATTGACATTTCTTAAGTGTTGTTGTTTCCATGATGTCACAATGCTGTCATTAGGGCCATGATCCGCACGATTAGCACAATGCAGTGCTTACACAAATAGTTGGGGTCGCGAGATATTCAAGAAAGGGTTGCGTAAATGCTTTGTTTTTGTGGTTCCTAGCTAAGGGAATTCGTTCACTGTTTTCTGTCAAATGAAGTTGCAGCATCCAGTTGTTTGTTGCTAAAGAGCTGGGGCATCATCTGTTATCCTATAGCAGCAGACTGTAAACCTCCTATGCGAGTTTGGCTATCCGTCCTAGGCTCGTCCGCATATTCTTAGGGCGCAGGCGATGGACCCCCTAGCAAACGGCGCTCACGCCGGATTGGCTGACTCATGGAGATGAACGCTGTCTCCGTCACAAAGAGGCAACGGTTAGAACGATCTTCCGAAGCGGTATCGTAGCTTAGTAATAAGGTTAGGAAAAAAGGCTTAGTGATAATTTGTTTGCTTTATACGCAGCGGACTTTGGTTCGATCCACAGTGTGGGCTTATTTCCTTCTTACTTTCTTATATTTTTTTTTCTTGAACATCTTTTTTGTTGAGGCATTTGGTGATATTTACGACAGTTATTTTTTACGCTTAACACTGAAAAAGAAAAAAACAATGTTTTCGATGAAACGTCGCTGAAATCAATGGCTGGGACACCCTTTCCGTCGGGGCAATGGGTACTGTGGACCGTGGGATACCTGCTGGACGCCGCGAAGCGGCGTGTGCGGGGGGCACAAGTTGGTTAATGGTTCTGTAATGAGCAGCCGGAGACTGTCGCCGTGAAGCGGCGTAGACGCAGGCCGTCGGGGGGGGCGTTCACACGCTGCCGAGTCATAGACGCGCCTTTCGAATCAGAAATCCAAGTTCGCATCACAACCGCGCGTTGTTATGTGTGACGCCGCCAGCGTCCATCTCCACGAGCAACCAATCCTGTGAGAGCGCCGTTGCAAGGGATTCTAGCGCCTGCACCGTAAAAATATGCGGCCTTCTAGGTACGGCTTATAGAAAATCGGCAATTACCGTCCTAGGCCCATCCTAGGTACTCCTTATAGAAAATTGGCCGTAGACGCTGTATGACCTCCTTAGCACCATATTAAAAAGGGTGCTACGCACCACCAGTTTTAGTGTCTCAGCAGCGGGCTAGACATCTCAAGTCCTATGCACATCCTAGGGTTTGTTTATAGATCGATCCCAGGATGCCGCGACACGCTTCGGCAAAGGTAGCACGCCAGAGAAAATGCCAAACTGGGGAAACGGTCTGGCAATGTAAGGGCTCAACTTTGGCGCAGTTAGGTTTTGCTTCATGGCGTCTATCATGCCAAAGTGCGTTGCCTAACTATAGCTCTAGCTAAGCGATCCTAGGGCATGCCAAAGTTTGGCATTTCTCTGGTCCGCCAGAGGAGTGCCTAATTAAGTGTCATAATTTAGCCATAACTTCCAAAGCAACGCCATAATTTGGGTATTTCGGACATGCCAAAGTTGGACTTTTTCTGGTCCGCCATAGGAGTGCCGAAGAAACTGCCATTCTGGAGCCATAACTGCCAAAGCAACGCCTAATTTGGGTATTTTGGACATGCCAAAGTTTGTATTTACCTGGTCTGCCACACAGTTGTGCCAAAGTTAGTGCCAGAGTTGAGCCATAACTGCCGAAGTAAATCCTGTTTTTGAGATTCGGGGTACGGCAAAGTTTGCCTTTCTCTGACTAGCCACTGGAGTACCGAAGGGGTGCCAAAAGTGTCCAAAAAACCCAGAGGGCCTGGCTTAGTTTGAACCTTCTGCGTTCCACCGAAGTGCTCTTTCACGCACTTCAGCAGAAATTCAAATTAAATAAGCGTCGCAAACACGTTGGTTAGGTGCCATCATCTCCGTTCCTGCTAGCACGGCGATACTTGGCAGTTTAGTGCCAGTACCGGCTGAAAGTCGGTTCCAATATCGCTCAAATGTCTAGTTTTGCACCACCGTTCGTTATCTGGCAGGTATTGCCATGCAGTTGTTTTGCCCTGGTCTAGTGTACGCGCAATATCGTGCGAATACTCCAAACATGCCTCTGCTCCGTATTGGACGTCGTGCATTTATTTCATATCAATAACATACACGGACGAACAAAATATTTTTGAATGCTCCCGGAAGTTTATAAATCACTAATTAATACACACTGCTTATTCTGATATAGTTGCACAGGTCATACTTCTCTGTAAAATAAAAAAATAAAAAACTATAAAATATAATTTACACTGTTTTCATGCCAAGCAAAACTCATGAATTAAGACACAATACCGCGTAGATTGAAAGAAAAACAAAACTACTTTCAGAAGCGTGTTTGCAGTGTACTAACTAATAAAAGCGATATCATGTAATCCTTGGTAGATGTACAATCCGACCTGGCCTAAAAGCACAGTCGAGAAAGAAGGTTGCGCATATTGCACGGACGCCTTGTCGTCGGCGAGGAGCAGTTTTGTCGAAGCGCGTCCCACAAACATGGCATCCATAGATTCAAGAAAAAAATACGCAGACCAGCAATTGCATGGACGGCGTTGCGCTGTACACCAAACAATACATGCTCACACCGAACTGTTAACAGAATACCTGAAAAGGCGATTTCAACCATTCATGTTCGCCGTTTTTTTCATCCGGTAAACGGCGCAACAAGAGATCCCATCAGTGACAAAGAGAGCTCACGTGACAAATTTTGTCCTACCTTTTGTACTACGAAGCAATATCCCATGACAGAACACCACGCGCCACTTACCCTCGACTGTTAATAAGGCTGTCAAACTGCCGACAATGCGACGAAGATACGCGCAGGTGTGGAGGCTTCACGTTCATCCAGGGGCAAGAACAAAGCAGCTAAGCTCCCCCTCTGCAAGTTTTGACCGAAAGTGAAGACGTTCTCTATCTCGCATCATGGCCTTGCGTATATCGCCCTTGGTTTAAATATGGCAAGAAGGAGGTGAGAGAACGATTGATAACAGCGTCTGGCTGATGCCACCACCATCAAATTAATGATGAAAAACTATTCCTGCCAGGAGATTTATCGTTCCTGAGGCAGCGCACAACACCACAGGAGTCATTATCACTCATTTTTGTTATCGCGACTTCATATGCCCATTCACAATGCTAGATGCACCGAGCTGCGCTCGCTTTTGCAGTGCGCCGCCCAGAATAATGATATTCGTCGGCGGAGGATGTACACATCAGCCCCAGCAAAAAACGCTTGCTCGATGTCAGCAGTTTGCAACGCTCCAATGTCTTCGATCGTCCAGAAAGGCTGGCGGTTGTGCCGCATGATGATGCCGCACAATCCAGAAATCCGCAACACAAAGTTTGTCCAGTTGTGGCAACATTCAACCCACTTTGGTCGTAATGGCAACCACAACATCCAACAGGTCACAAGCAGAATAAACCATTTTCACTACTGAAACCGTAGGTCAATTGCTGCATCAAGACCTCATCAGGAACGGTAAGGCGTGTTTAATCTCTACGTTTATTAACTTAACTGCATATTTTAACATATTGAACACTGATGTTAGTCATCTCATCCGTCCATACCGCATCCAACATTGGGATTATCGAACTACAAGGCAATAAGCCTAACTTGGCGTATATTCAGTATGACTGAACCAGCAACCAGACATCACTGAACAAGCAAAAAGTGAAGCCTAACTTTGGCATTTGTTTGCCTAAATATCAGCTTCATTACCGGGGAGTAATCCAAACTGTGGCATTTTTTAGGGATTAAGGCCCAAAGATACCAGATGAGAGCCAAACTACGAGGCAGTGACGCCTAAGCGGCACCTTTTCGGCGAATTAGGGGCCAAAATACCAAGACTCTTGCCAAGGAAGGTGAGGTTTACCAGCCTTTGGCTTCGGGCTTTTCAAGGCCCTAAACGTAAAGCCACATTTCGCACAGAACTCTGTGCGAACTGGCTATAGACCTAGGAAATGCATAGGATGCTGGTAGGACGTCTTCGCGGCCACTCTTTATAGGGGTAGCGTAGGATGACGTGGGGAGCGCATTATGAGCTGTTGACGCTACGTAACGAGGACCTATGTTCTTTGTAGGTACATCGTTTCTGGCAGACTGCATACAGAATGTGAATGGCGCTTATTTGCAAGGGGTGGATTGGCGCATGGCGAGGACGCGCATGAGCAGCGGGGAGCACTGCACGTGTTAGTACAAACACAGTGCTTACGTTTGCTACTATACGCAATACTGAAACTCTTTAGTGTGCTTGGGTTGGATGCATTAGCTTGGGCATGAAATTTACTCTTATATAAGGCAAGACATGCATGACGCGTCTGGCCATTAAGCATGTGTGAGGAGAGAGCAATGCACTAGGAGAATTTCTCGAGTGTAATATTTATTTTTTTATATTCTTTTATTTTAGGAATACCGCCGGGCTTACTTTTGTGGGCAAACGCAGGCTTACGTATACAGTTTTAGAACAGATATTTTAAAAATATACAATTCGAAATTTCCCCACTAACTTACCAAAAATCCCGATTATTTAATGGATATTTTCTAATTACAAAATTGTCTAAAGATCTAGCGAAATGGTCATATGAGGCAAGAGTTGTCCCACTTTGAGGCAAGTCATTCAATGCAGTCAGGTTTAGGAACAAAAGGAATATCAAAAAAAGGATATGTTTTTTCATTGAAACCTGCAAAAAACAAATTCGTGCTTTTAGCGACTATTTGAGATAGTCGCTGAAATTTAATCTTAATTTTATGTGTATTAAATTATACAAAGTAGTTCAAGCGTTTAACTTTCTTTCTACATAATAATGGTGTAAAATGGATGACGCATAAAAGGTTGACATGAAAGTTTCCCTCTCGTATACGCTATAAAGTAATCAAAGTGCATCTCATTGGAACGCCTTCAAACTTCCAATTTATGAATGAATGTCTGTGAATGCTTGTCCCATAAAATAGCTGCATATTTCAATAGTGGACGAGTAAAAGAAGTGTATGCCACGAGCTTCGTGTCTGCAGTATTATCATACATATTCCTTCGCGTAGACCACTGTTTACGAGAAGCATTCTGCTATATTATTCCCCAAAATGAGCTGAGCAACCTAGTTCGACGTAATGATTCCACATAAACACTCATAAAACGTGACTATTTCTAATGTAATTAAGTTTATAACATATAAAAGAGAAGTGGACACCTATTTAGTGTAGTGTCTTTAGAACACATTTCTTTACGTTCAAATTCATTGGCCGAATTCGGCATCAGGGAAATACCATGTGTAGACAATCATTCAAACATTTTTGATCGGCAATTCAGGAAACCTCGAAGAACAAACAACCTGTCGCAAAACGACACTGAATTATTGCATTGACCATCCGCAGATCATTAATAAACACCAAAGAAAGCAAGGAACTGAGTACCGAGCCCTGGGGCACGCCTGAAAGAACAGGCAATTCTGTAAACATGCTGCACTCTCAGAAAAAAGGGTGTATTATTACACCCTTTGTCCCATATAATACACCCCAAAACTTCAATTCGACGTACAGCGCCCTATAGTCGAACAGACGGCCCAAAATTTTACGAGGGGCTTGATAGCCGTGTGGTACAACTTATTAAAATAGCTAATGTACGTGTTACTGACTACGAAAAAAATAATCGGGGTTTTCTTGGTCCTACCGCAAAAACTCAGTGTTTTCTTTGTGTGGACTTTGATACGTTCTTTAGCTATTTAAAAAGTTACATCGCACCGTTATCAAGCCCTCGTAAAATTTGGGGCCGTCTGTTCGACTATAGGGCGCTGTACGTCGAACTGAAGTTTTGGGTGTATTATATGGGACCAAAAGGGTGTAAGGTGATACCCTTTTTTAGAGTGTGCATAGACATCATGCCGACTCGCTGGCGGTCCGTAAGGTATGAGTCAATCCACCGTCAAAGAGAGTCATTTTCCAGTACCTGCTTAAGATCATGAGTAATGGCGAGACTCTCTCAAACGCCTACGCTGAAATCCCAAAGAGATAGCATCCGCCGGGCCATCATTATCCACCATGGCAGAACATTCATGTAACGTGTGAAACGTTATGCCACTGTTGAATACCTCCGTCAAATAGAATGCTGTTTTAATTATAAAAATGCTGCACACTCCAAAAAGGTTATGATTTGTTTAAAGCTAAAAGGTTCAAGGATCTTGCTACATGTATTCAACAGCAATCAAGGCTCTTCAGTGAGAAGCAATCTTTTTGTCACCGTTGTTTTTTATATGCTCTACACTTGGCTACTTTTCAATCTTGTGTCGCTTTGCCTTTTCTGAACTACAAGAGTGGTATATATATATATATCGTAAATAAAAATTGAGAGCCACTCCGCATACCTTGCAGAAATTGCGTTACGGAATTTATCCGGTCCTCATGACTTTTTAGAGTCCAGTCGAAGTAAACTCTCATAAATGCAATCCACAATCACGACCAAATTACTAATTTAGCAATGGTCAGAAGAAGATAAGGGGTAGTACAATGTTATCAACTCTGTGTATCGAAGTAAAACAGCGATTAATTTCGCTTGCAATACTTCGTTCATCATTGAGCACGCGCCCGCCATGAGTGAGCTTCTTAATTGCTTGACGTTTCTTGGTTAAATGCGTGTAGAATTGAGTTGGGTTTTCCCTGAAAAGTTACGCATGTGACATTAGAGAAACGATATGTAGATATACGTACGAAGATACGTAGGTTTTGCAAAAGGGAAGTAAGCGTACTTTTAAACATAATTGTAGCCTTTCTATGCTGTGCATCTTGCGTTTAAATGTAAAACACCGCGCGTCACCCATGGACTTTGCTTTTTCTTTTTATAATACGCTCGCGAACAATTCTTTCGATGCATGCTAGGACAACACATTAAAAAATAACCATATAGCTTGTGTACACACTCGCCATTGAGTCAGCATATCACAGAAAACTCTTCAAATATTTCGCTTAGCAACTCTAGAAAGTCTACGTCATTTGCCCAAGTGGAATCACGATACCGTTTCAGCTGATTTTTACTACGCGTACTTTGAGGTGGTGATGATTTACCTAAAACTCTTGAAGGGATCCAATATACCCTCCACGATTGACACGACAACAATATTTTGGCTAAAGCCTTGGATAAAAACACGAGATCGAGAATATATTTGCTGTCATCTCCACCTACGCTTGGGACATTTTACTACTTTGCTCAAGTTACTGCAAAACACGATGTCAGCAATTAGCCTCAGGTTCTCCCAGCTTTCCTTAGTGAAACATTGTTTCAGTTTATAACTGACAAATTAAAGTCGTCAATCAATACAACACGTGAAAAACGTTTAAATTTGGCTTGAAGAAAACCCAATATACTCGTAAGAACGACAGTACTTGCATGAGCGCCTGTGAGAATCCTTTATGAGCAATTATTGGTAACCCCAACGAACGAGAACTCGAACCATTCCGCAATCATAGCCGCGCTAAATCAACCTTACATGCAAGATCGTCTTTCACGAGTAGGGCAACTCATCCCTCTAAAGCCGCGATCACATGGAAAACATTAGAACCTTCTAGGAAAAATCGCTATGTTGTAACTGGCTGTGTAACCAAGTTTCCGTTATAACAGGTTTTTAGGAATCTAATGCCAAAAACATGCTTGCCCATTCCGCTACTTTGAGGACGGCATTTTCGCGCGTTTAGATTTAGCAGTCTAAAATACGGTTTTCAAATGAGCTCTTCATTGACAAAGACTTGCGCAGCATAATGCCCAACGTCGAGCTTTGCTGAACAAAGAAGGGAAGAAAGAGGAAACCTTCTGGCCATGAATCCGGACAAACTAATCTTTCAAAATATTTATGAAGTACAGCTAGATGAAGAGGAGCGTACGTGGTGTATTTC
>JAZHYW010001513.1:0-87478 GCA_037355805.1 Ixodes ricinus | reverse complement strand
AGAAAGAATAAAAAAAATGCGGTCAAAAAACGCCGCCATTGCAATGCGCGGAGCCCAAAACGCATGCCGGAGACGCACCTGCTCGACCAGAAGCAAACCAGGTACAAAAACTAAGTACGAAATAGTTACATGTCACCACCTGAAGCAAAGCGCACATCAAGGCACACTAGTAAGGCTCGCGGCCTGACGGCCGAGTCTCCCAGGAGCGCGCATGTTGCACGGTCTATTGAAAGATCTCTGGCTCTTTCAGCAACGTTCATGCATGCGGCACCTCGCTGTAGCACGCGTACAAACTTGCCGCTATTCATCGGTACCGAGTAATTGCTAGCGTTATTCATTTGAGATATTTCTTCATTACAGCATACCTGTATGGTGAAAAACAGCGACTGTTATGTTTAGGCACCATTTTGTTGTATTGTTCTATTTTCTTATCGTAAGAAGGAAGTGTCCATTAGTGCAAAATAAGACATTCGACTGCTTGGAAGATATGTAAAGGACGTGTTATCAAATGTAAATAGAGCGTGGTGAAATCTACACTTGAGACACAAAGTTCTAACTAGCCTTTAATGCTGGTGCAAATAAGAGATCATGAAACAATTTTCAGCTTCAATTTAACGATTTACATGAATGTGAGGTGTCGTCCGACTTATTGTTGAAGTTTTAGACCGAAGAACAGCTTCCGTGCTGCATAGATTAATTTAGGAGATCTAGCGAAACTCACAGCGGGACTAATGGAAGCGGTGTCAACACTTCGAAAAATTCAAGCTTTTCAGTCACCTGTATAAATGTAGACTTTTGAGGTGATTGGTCGAAAGGAATGGAGCCGCATAATCGTATTCAATCGTCAAATCTAACACCCAAAACGCGTTTTTTAATTCTAAATGGCGAAAAACGCATACTGGTGTCACAAAGAAATAGCGCCAAAGATTCCGCGCCCGCGAACGATTTCAGTCGTGGACGCGTTGACTGAGTAAAACTGAGTATCTGAGGGTCTTTCCGTCGCGAATGTTGGGCGAGGACTGATTTGGAAATCGTTTAGTGTGGCAACACCGTGTGATTTTTTTGTTTATGATGATGAGAAACGCAGACATTGCGCATCATTTTATATTGTTTGTATTGACGCCCCAGTCTTGGTTCCGGGTGTGAAAGGGGCGGCCCAAACTGTTCCAAACTGACTCTGCAGCTTCAGTACTCTTCCGCCGTCAGGTCAAAAAGTTTCTTTCACACCTCGCCAAGCACGCCCAATATCTTTTCTGCAAACCCACCCAGCCTTCTATCAACCACGACATTTCAGCGCTTGAGTTTAATTAAAGAGCTATGGGCGAGCATGCGGAAAAAAAGAAAGTCTGCAAATTTCATTCCGCGACCCAAAGACTAAACCTCTTCAACGCCAAGCCTCCAGGAGCAGGTGCATACATGTCATGTCATGTGTTAGTAAAGCTGATGGTGTATGAGTTAAGCCTGTCACGGTGTTGCGTCTATCATGGTATGTAACAAAACATTGAATAATTATTTTTCATTCTAATGCGATAGCGCCGCTCGCAACGCGATCGGCAGTAAACGATGGCAAGAGAAAAAATGTAATCCAGACACGCAGATGCGTTTGAATGCGTTTCATTGCCTTCCGTCGTCAAACTTCCGCTACACACCCGGTCATTCGTGCTTCGTGTAAAGCGTGGAAATTAATTCAAGGGTAGACGCGCAAGCGGTACACGAAGCACGAATGTCCTGGTTAACCGCAGTCGCAACTTCGGAACAACGCTTTGAAACCGAAAATTGCCGTTACAACCCAATGCTTCATCTACACTTATGACCAACAAATTCATTCAAAACCGACTGTTCACACTTAATGTCACCCAATACTTTACTAGGGGAATACATTCCACTCCGCTCATTTGCATTAGACAGAACGCCTAGAGCGCCGAATTCAGCCCTGACGGTGTGGAGGTCCGCGCCAGTCCACTCGCATGTGCACGTGGATGTCTCGCAGGGGCCGCGGCGGTGTCGTCTCCGATTCCACTTAAAGCCCCTTCATGTTTCAAAAGTAGCGCAAGGTGCGTCGATGCACGAGGCACGATCAACGTGCAACACTGGGAAGATCATGGCGGCACAGCGTCGATGCACGTGCGGCGACCACTTTACTCTGTTTCAGCTTACGTTGTGCCGCAGGAAAGGCTACAGGCGCGAGCTCCTTGCTCTAAAGAACATCTCGGCGGCACATCGCTCTCGTGCACAAAGGGCAGCTGCTAACGCCATGAGCTCGCGGTTCTAGCCTTTGCTGCGCTACATAAAGTGAAACGAAGTATAGAAGTGGCACGAGGCACACGTCTCGAGCATTTCCACGATAATGAATTTTGTATGTAGAACAACCAGCGTCATCATTATCATTTGCTGCCGACACCTCCCCGACGATAAATGGCTCTCGACAAGCACTGAAAACCTGTCCGCGCCGAGGCCATTGTATTTGAGAAAAGTGGAATGTATTCCACCCAGTAAGTATTTGATGTCACCTTTGTTTTAAGAGAGGGTGTGTGGCGGCTAATCCAGTACTTCAGCTTTAGTTGTTGATTTATTTTATTCGAAATATTAAACCTAATATAATTGTATAAAAATATTGAGCGTATTTCCAGGTCGTTAAAGACGCCGAAAACATCTTCCAAAAATTTTCAAATCGTCTTTAGGTTTTTTAAAGCTTGTGCGACAGCCATACTCCACTGAAATTATAGAAACATTATTCAAAATATATTACAAATTATTATGTTGCCGAGAGTGCAAAAGAAAGACGACCAAGCCATTTGTTGTGCCGACTCTATGCGGGTTTTGTTTTACTTCATTCATATTTTCTTTTGCTAATCGTTTATAGTTTGCCCGCGCTATGCACCAATAACAGATAAATTGTAAAATAGAGCGGGCGGGGATGTCAGACCTTAAAGGTGTAGTTCGAATGATTAATAGATAGACCCAATTGGTGCTTCCATTTTATCCAATGGACTCGTCGAACGCTTTTAAATGGGGAACTCCGGCATCTTGCTTTTGGTTTTCACATTCGAACGCATTCGACAGCAGCAGTGGAGACAAAGGCAGCTGCTTCAGGTCTACCAGTGTATTATATAGATAGAAGTTTGGTTAATGGAAGGAACGGGCAGAGCCGGGGCGTGAACCAGACGCAGTTAGAAGGCTAGACGTGCTATCTTCGATAATCAGAATCTAAAAATATTGACCTAGCAGTGATACCGAGAAACACATATAATAAATTCGTAGGAGTTGAATGTAGTAACTATTAATGGCTGAAAACATGGTGCACGTGATGTTCCCATTATGAGCATGCGACAAAAATAAAGGAACCAATGCGACGCTCAATATCTGTTTTGCACGGACTGAGTCCGAATGTTTGAACGGCAGATGCCGGGCCCACGACGCCCGCCGTACAGATTACGGGCCGTAATCGAAACACCACGTACCCCATATTTTCAGTCAGGAAGAGTTAATTGCTTTAACGCACTTGTTAATTTTCGTTCTCCGGGCAGTACCACCAGGAAATTATCCGCAGCTTCTGGTTGGCCACGTTCAAATTTTCGGACGTGCCCTTGAACACTCCAGCCCACTTTCGTCTATGGCGCCTCGTTATATGGCTCCTATACTTCCTAACAAATGGCCCAATCCACTCCATTTACGGCTATCTGTCTACCCAGCAAACAATAAAAAGAAAGGCTCCTTACACGCGGCCAGTGGACGCTAGTGCATCTACAGGACCCGACCACTTAATGTTCATTTGAAGTCTGTATGACATGACCCTAAAACCGGCATTCTAGTGCTCGATCATGCACAAGCCAGGTTTGAATGTCAGTGTCTGTGAGCGTCTGTTCAAGCGCGTCGAAAAGAAATCAAATCACAATAAAACTTTAACGTATATGGTGCAGTTAACGTCCTATCAAACGTCAAGGATGATTTTCGTCCAGCTGTCGTGTTCATTCATAGTAACCCTAAAACGTAAAAACCTTACAAATAAAAAAAACACAGACAGAACACACAAAGCCTCGTTGTTCTGTTGTTTTTTTATTGTTCCTACGTCTCAGGGTTACTATGAATGTCATTCACCAGCTCGCTTGCGTTTTTACCTGTCTTGTTTATGTTTGCTATCATTGCGCCTTTCAGTAACGTGAGAAAGCGTAAGAAAGCAATATTAAAAGCCGAGTTAGGAAAAAATATTTTTCCTGGTGAGCGGCGCTTCTCTAAAATTTACAGCTGCAGGCCTATAGAGTAAATATATTAATCTAGATATTAAAGTCCCATGCATTCCAACTGCTTCAAACACCGGGGCATAGATGCAGACCTTGGGGCTCCAAGCTGTTCCAGGGCCCATTTGTTCGAAGCTGGTTAAACCTAACCGCGGCGTGAGGTTAACTACATTTTCCTAGGAGGGCGAATTTTCGGCCACGTGACCGGCAGAGTAAGGACGGCGGCGAAACATGGCAGTGCACCCTGCGAGCGACAGTCGCTCGCTTTAGAACTAATGTCGTAGTAGCTCCAATATCGGGCGCGTTAGCCAGCAACGAATGGTGCAAGAGGCTTTCGCTGTTGCCTTGCCTTACTAAGCAAAGCATGAGCAATGACCTCGCCGCATTTTTTAGCTAGCCTTTTGATGTTGGCCATTCCTAAGCCTAAATAGACGCGGTAATCGTCGACATGGAAACGTCGTTGGAATGCAATAGTGGATTGCCTCCTCTCACTCGGTAAGGTATTCATAGCACGCAGAAGTCGACAGCGTCCTAATAAACCTTTTGATAAATTTACGAAGCAGCAAGGTTCATGCGAGGATTGTAGTTACACGCGCTACACGTGCTGGCGCCTGCAGTAGGAAAGTCACTGGATCCTGGGAAAGTAGCGCCATTGCCTTCCCTACCTGTTAGTCGGACACAAACATATGCTAACATAGAGACGACCAAAACCTCGCAACGCGATTGGCTGATTCGGCCTACGTTGGCATGGAAATCGCCATGTCAATCCATTAAAAATTCAAAACCTCCAGACGGTTGTCTTAAACCAGTCATGCCAATATCACCATGAAGCATTATCGGAGAGGAAGCGCTTCTCGCCAATACAAGTGTCTTTGGCACTGTGTATGCAATAAACTTATCAATCATTCCCATCTCCACGGATCGCTTACAATTATATTGTTCTTCTCACGCATTTCAAAACAGTCAACTTATTTTTCAGTGCCTCCAAGCACCGACTCCGCATGTGTTGGTGGTACGAAGATGCACGCTTGTTTCGCCGTTCTGTGGATAGCAAAATCACTGTATACAAGAAACGTCCCCATAAAGCAACCTGTCACCAGCGAATTTAGATCGGCTCAACAAGAACGGAGGGGCCAAGGAGAAATTGCTCATTTCACGTAACAAGATGGCGACCATACGGGGAGCTTTGCGCTAATGTCCCAGGATCCAGTGACTTTATGTTGTATTAACCGTTCTAAAGCAAAAGCCTAAAACACATTTGCCTTGCACGCACGTTCGTCAAAGCCTTATTCTGATTATTCACTTCCAATCTTTATACGGAGAAGGTGAGCGCCCGCGGAGCGTAGAGCCTGGTTCAGGCAGTTGCATTGACTGCGTTGGGCAACGAGAAACCAGGATATCTCCCTCGCATGCTAAGATGACTCGAATTAATCCGCTCATACGAAGTACACCTGACTCGCTTTCGGTTCTCGATGCAACGCAGCCAACCGCACTCGAACGCAAGTGTCTGAACCGTCCTTAGTTTTTCAGCATCCTCCTCGATGCTTGGATAATTTGGTAATAGGGCTCGTGCGCGTAATCTTTAAACAATCTGTGACGTCCCATTTTGGGTAGTAGAAGCTCAAGTGATTTGTCCTTCCATAACTTATGGCACGCTGGCTGAGCTTTATGACTTTCTGTGTGGTGCTGAAGATCGGAAAACATCTTTGGACGTCATGAACTCGGCTATATTCAACGAAGAAAGACGGTCGAAAGCGAATTATATATGCCACCATCGCTAGGGTACGCGTGAATTAGCTCTGGGTAATGACGTAAAAACATCTGGTGTCGCGAGGCGTTTATTTTGCTTTAATATTTCTGCTTTGAAAAGCGTTAAACGTGGCGTCACTCCACTCACGCGCTAGGGTATTAGCTTTTACATATGCTTCAACGGCGTTCGAAATGTTGCTGTTTCTTTGTGTTTTCCTCGTGATGTCGCTTTCTGCACCAGAGCATGGAGCACGTCACTATGCATGACATGTGTGACAGTTTAAGACGTTCAAGTTTGTATCACCCACTGATCTCTATTGTAGTAGGCTGGATCGCGGACTCCGGCCTTGGCAGCTGGGACCGAATGTCGCCACGGGCGGCCGTTGATTGACACCACCAAATGCATGGGACTCTATGGGAAAAACGGGAAAAAGTGACATTTACCCGTTTCTAAGTTGTTGTCGGCACTGAAAGTTTTGGCTGCTTTTTTTGGAAGCCTGTCAAATAGCATGTCAACCAATATTAAACATGACAGCCCTCACAGTTCTAATACATAAATGTTTTTTGATCGAGAGTGACTCCGCTGGGCGAGAAATGTAGTGGAGCTCAATGAGACGAGAGCTACCTAGAGTTACAGCTTCCAGTCGGCGGCGGCTTCGACAAGTTGTGTTAAGCAGACGACAAGCATGAGGGCTTTGCTACACGGAATTCGCTCACCCCCGGAAAGCCTGCTGTCAACATGGAACTCTTCCGACATTAATCAACTTCTGGGCGTCCCCCAGTACGGTCTTATTGACGGCAAGTTCCTTTGTTCACTTCAATACGAGAGCAAATTCGCGAGCTCAGCCGTGGGTGCTCCTTCTTCTTTCTTTAAGCAATAGTCTTTTTTTTTCTTAATTTCAATATATTCCCCGGAATTAATTGACTTACGTTGTTCACTTTCTTTTCTAATTCTTTTCTTTCCATTTTCTTTATACCTTTAAATTTTCTCCTTTTATTATAAATCTTCTTTCTCCCTTTTTTCGGTGTATTTATATGCTGCTCCCTTCTTTTCTTTCTTCCCCCTACATTTGTGTGTTTCTCCCATAGACTTGTGTGTATTGCCTGGTGTCTAGTAATGGCCACGGTGGTGCCACCGGTGGGCTCGCGGTCCGCGATCCAGCCTACAACAATGGATATCATGTGGTACTACCCAAAGCAACTCCCAACAACTTTCGTTTTTGGCTGCGCCCCTGTACAACGCAGAAAGACTCTAGGTCTCAATTTCACTGGAGCTGAATTACACGGTTTTTAAGTTTTGACGGTTAGACATTCAGTTCGTACATGCTGGCCAACCATGCTACCGGTGTACCGCCCACTATTTCACTGCTCGATCTTCCCAACGTTACTGGAAGAGCTCCGTTGTCCGTTGGCAAACTGGCCATAGAGCCTGCTCAGAAAAAGCGGCACCGATCCGTACACGAGAACCGAGCGAATGTCGATCGTGACGCCGCCACTATCTCCTGCAGCGGCCACTGGGCGAACGAATCGGCTCCTTGAATTAAATCGGAGTATCGCACTACATAGCGTCCGCTGTGACTGTTCTATTTAGGCTTTAGCCACGCCATTTTGGCACCGATTCACTATCCGATGGAATGGGTTTCATGAGGTGCCAACTCCCCGCTTTTGAGCGGACGCGCCGCCAATTACTACCGAAGTTAAGACGCTTCAGAAAGGGACGCTACCTAAAATCACCGGGAGTCCTTGGTTCTATAAAAACAATATTAAATGTGCTAAGAAAAGCTTTTAATCTAACGATTTTAGAAAACGCTCAGCCGCCTGTTGTTCTTGACTAATATCCAATAACCATTCCCACAAAAATAGCTGTTTTCCGTATTTTTTTAACGCTAAAACATGCTTCCTGAAAACTCATGGAGCCACTGTAAAAAAATAGAAAAAAGTGAGTTGCCGTCTTCGCACATTGATCCTGGGAGTTTCTGTCAATCTGGAAATGTTCTGTGACTCTAGCAGTAGCCATAGAAAGCAACTTACATGTTTCAACTCGTCGCTAAAGTGAGGCGCGGTCATCGCTTTTAGCCATAGAGTAATATAGAAAACGCAAAGAGAGGAGACAGAAGCCGATAGTCGGAACCCCGATAGTGCGTTTAATGCCCTCCGCTACGTGGCGCTTTTCTGCACAATTCGGTTAAAAATTATTTAGAACTCTTTCTATTGGAAGTATAATTCATTTTCGAAATTGCTGTGTTTAAGAAATATTTAAAAGTACTTAAAACGACGAAATAATGTAGATCAAATACGTCACGAAAACCACGTGATTAATGGCGCCTGCCATGGCTTGCCTGCCTGCAGGCCGTCGCCTCTGCATCATTCTGCATGGCCTCTGCTCGTCCGTGCGCCGTTCGTCCGTGCCGTGACGCGTCTGTGTACTTTCTGCTGGCATCATGTTCGGTCGACTTTCCATCAATCAAGGTGACGAAGGACCGCCCGCGTGCTCTACCTGCTCGGCGGGAACTAGTGGAGCCGATCGCGTTTCAGTTTCTCGCGCTGTTGCCTCCGCCGGGCTCGCCGAAGAAAAACGCATGAAAAAACAAAACCCCCGCTTGCCTTTCGCTCTTAAACAACTGCTTCTTGCGGGGCGTGGATTGATTGAAACAGCCATCGGACAATTGAAAGGGATTCGTCAAATTCAGCACCACGGCATCGCACTTGATCGTGTGTTCATCTTGATTTTCGATGATATTGTTTCAAAAAAGAACTTAACTCACGACCCTGCGCACGACATTTTCCATGGACTTACAGATGACGGTGCTGAACGAATCTCTAACATTGCAGATAGAGCCTTGGTTGTTGTGCTCTCTGGGATTTCCAGGAGGTGGGGTGGGCTTAGGCTCTTGCACACGAGTTGGGCACGCTCAAACAACGTCTTCTGTTGAACGCACTCTCCTCAGTTCCTTCATTCGGGGACTTATGACTGTTAGCTTCACAGTAAAGACTGTGGTCTGTGATTAGGGGGCTTCAAACGTAAGTCTTGGCCAATCAACTTGGTGTGCGTGCTGATAAGCCATTTTTCGGAGTTGACAACAAATATGTTTACTTTATCTTTGATGTTCCGCGCCTCCCTGAAACAACCAAGAGCTATCTCCAAGCACACAAACTTTCCATTGGAAATGAAGTCATTGAGTGGTCCCATATTGTTCAACTTCATCGTTCTACCCATGAGATGAGCTCGCAATTGGCTCCCGAAACTTACTGAGAGACATTTTTCAAAACCATTTCAGTAACATGGAAGTAGAATCGTGCCGCACAGGGACTGAGTGCCTCGCTCTTTCTTGCAATCGTATACCTTGTTTGTGCCAAGGAGCTTCCTGAGGCAGCCATGGCTACAGCCTCTTTCTGTAAAAGGATGTACATACTTTTTGATTGTCTAAATAGCTCACAATTAAAAAAGACAGTGCAGAAGTTGCGTCATGCCAGTCTGAAGGAAGAATTTGGAATACTCGATTTCCTTCACCAGCAACTCGGATGGATTTCACCGTGGCAGTTCCAAAGTACGAGGCAGACCACAAGCCGTCATAGGGTGGCAAGTTACTATAAAAAGTGTCCTCACGCTCTCGGATGAGCTTTCAAACAGCCATGACTTTAAGTTGCTTACTTACACGACGCCTGAAGAAAGACCCACTTGAGAACTTTTTGGAACTATATACGACAAATGCTGGGCTGCAACACATACCCGAATATGCATTAGTTCACCTTAGGACCAAAACACATAGGGATAATGAAACTGTTCATACTGTCGAACAATGGAAACGTAGAGGATTACAAGGCTGGCCTTCTCAAGTGGTTTACCAATATCTTCGCACCATGAATGTTTAATTTCAGTCAATGTGGAATGTCTTCCAATTGATAACTTCCCGCTACTAGAGGATATTTCTTAGCTGGCATCAGACATCAGGTCTAACGTAATTGATGACTCGTCCACTTATAACGTTGGGGGCTATTTGATCGAACTTGTGTTTCGAACCGACAACCCATAGCTGTGGCTGTTCTCAGCTGCTATGGGATGAGTCTCATAACTTGACCAGGCCTCACCAGTACTTTCTTGCGCTTAAAGCATACCACGTGCCAGGAAAACTGTTCAAGAACTTAGTAGTACCATCACAGGCTGCCTTTAATTTCATGTAGCAACTAGAAAATCACTTTCTTCCTATAATAGAGAGTGTAGCACATGTTCGAGGAGTGTATGCCGCCTTGTATCTCACACTTTGAGGTCTGTTTTTTTAACCTTGTTGAGAATGCCACAACTTTTTTAAAAATGTTTTACAGAATATGCTTGTGTTGGGATGTTCGATTACTTAACCGGAATTTAGACAAAGTTCGGTCGCACTATTCCGTGGCTGGTAAGCAACTACAAAAGTTTAACTGTTAATAGTGTATTAACGGAGCCGGTTGCCAAACGAAAAACAGAAAGTGCTTATTATTTGGGCGGTGCTGCTTGCACTCCAAACATGTGTTTCCGATTTTTTCAGCAAATATGTTTTATATCTTCGTTACAAAACTATTTATTCACTTTCTGCAGAATTTTTATAGAAAATAGTCTATAGAGGCTAACAATATTCGAAAGAAAATGTGTCCACATTTGTATCCACTATTCATTGTTTTTTAGCCGCTTTTTCTGAAGCCATACTTCTTTCCTGAACAATTTCAGGAAATGTTTAGGGATATTGAATCTTCTCAGATTTCGAATAGAGCTCTCATTGTTTGGTAATAGCTTGCCCACGGTGAGTTTGAGGCTATGCAAATTGGTGTTGTCATATTAGCCGGAAATTGAGAAATTGTACTATCCATTGTGTGCTTCGCACTCTTAGTATCCTCTTATGACTGCCCGAGTCGGCGTGAAAGTGAATGGATCATTCAGCATATTCTCTGTGGAACGTTTTCGTTAAATTTGTTCGCTAGGAATCTATTACGAAGTGTATGATATGCCGAACTGATTCATAATAATTTATTTTTGTGTGTGTCTGTTTCGTATAAAACATACAGAGCTTCTGAATGAAATCATGTACACATGAATCTGGTCCAATAAAATGTTTTCAGAACCACTTACTGTTGTTTACCCCAAAATGCTTCACCAGCCAAAGGTCAATGTGGCGATTGTGTGACTTCAATGTTTTACAATAGAGAAAACAGACCAGACATTCACCTCTAATTTGTGAAGTAAGTTGAAATATTGTTTGACACATTTTGCACGAATTCCATCGTAACAATTAAAATAAAAGTGCGTCAATATGAGAAAAAAAAACAGCGGCTTCGGGAGCCAAGCTCTCGAGAGCGGAGCAAGGAGCGAGGCGGGATGAAAGAGAGAAAAAAGGGTACCGGAGAACCGGAGAAGAAACGCCGAAACAGAAGCTAACTTGACCGGAACCGGAATCAGATTGTGCTTAATGCCGCCCGCTAGGAGCGCTACATGTCACTGGTTTACCTGGGCCGCTGGGACCTATGGCAGTGTTCGCTTTTACCTTGTGTATATTACTCTATGTTTTAGCTTTATCTTTGCTCGGCCTCGGTGGAAGTCAGCGGCCCAGGTTTCAAGGGTGAATTTTCCATCTGAGTGTTTTAATAACTTTGCTTCTTCCTCGTCGGTTCTACGACTGAACTTCGTTGTCCTTTTTGAAACTAGGATGGAATATCGAAGGCAGCTGACGCAACGATCTTATAAAGCCTATCAAGCTTCTCTATATGTGCATCCCAAGTCGCTAATCACTTTTGTGCAATTGAAATGACTGCTCAGTCACACACCATCAGAAAATAAACCAAAATCCTACGTTTTTTTTGTTTCAGTGCGCGATTGGTTTTAATTTTTATATGAAAACACACAATGACCCTGAGCGCCACACGATGAATTTTAGACGCGGCTGCGTCTAAAATTCATTTTAGTTTTGATGAATTTTAGACGCCGCCGGTGAACTTCTGCCGGGTGCAGAATCAATTCGCTGCCGGCGTCACAAGCCATTTTAACTTGGGGCGTATTTTGACTGAGCGAACGCCAAGGTGCGACATTCAGTGTTGTTCCCGGTATATGTGCCCTGTTGGTTCCGACCTCTATAGGTCATACTACTTTGCTGGGTTTGAATATTCGTGCCTTGACATTCGGCTAAGTAAATGTCACATTTGGAGCTCTATTGTTTTATAGAAGGCGAACAACCACTCAGGGACTCGAAACGCAGATCATGTTAATTGGAATACAAGCTGTGGACGTTAAACCGTCGCCACACATTTTATACATTTTACAAGAAGACCGCCTGCAAGCACGAGTCCCCCGAAATATTCACGGTTTGAATGCAAAGTGAAAAATTTCCTTCATTAACTCACTGCCATCCTTCATTCGAAGCCGGTTCTCGCGGTAACTCGCGCTCAGAATATTTAAGCCGATTGTCGTTTGAATGATGTATAGGCAGTGTGACCCTGGTGTAAAATATGTTGTCACTTTCAATAGCATTTTATCGTTGTATCTGTTTTAGGATAAATCGGAGTGGAATGGAAGAGATGCGAATAGTTTGTAATAATATAATGAATTCTCCTGGTTGTTTGGATTTAATTCAAAACAGATATGTGTAAAAAAGGGGGATAAAGTTAGGCGAGTACCCTGTCCAGTATGTATATATATGGCCTGGGAACATTAGATGGAAAATAATCTTCATGGTATGTTTACTCAATAACTAAAATAGCTTAGTTATTTGTTTAAGTGCTCGAGTTAAAAGTTTATGCAGCAATTACAATATTCACAGCAATTACATTGAGAGTCCAGACTTTTTGAAATAAATTGAGAAAATAAACTGAGTATTTTAGTTTTTAATCTAGTTTTTAATTAGTTTTTAATGCGAGTAACCGATGTTTCTTTATCATATTTTGGGCTTGCATTTGTTTGAGTGTGTTTTCCTGCGTGTTTGCGTTTTTCTTGTTTTTTTTTTTGGTAAATATGCAGAGTTTATTTCCACCTTCAAAACCATGTATCCCCCCCTGCAATAATGCCTAGGCGCTGTGGGATAATCCGAAATAAATAAATAAATAAATAAATACGTTTACGTTATAGTTTGATTTAAAAAATGCGCGCAAAAAGCGAGTGGCAATCTCTGCCCACACTGACAATCAGAAGAGTGACGTAGTTGTTTCGTTACATCATCGTTTGTGTCGCCTGCGCACCATCCAGTGACACGCTGTAGAGATTGTGACGACATTAGTAAAACGATTATATAACTTTTCTAAGTGCCAGTGTGACCGCAACTGACGGTGCGTTTTTTTAAATTTTTTGGCCATAATATACACGGTTTAAAATAATAAATAGGCGTCATTTATTATATTATAACGAATTATATATTTGTACACTTTTTTATTTCAACTGAACTGTAATCGTAATTCTCGTAAAACTGTAATTGCAACGTTAAACTAAAAACCATCATATAAAAGTGATTTACAATTGTTTAATTAGCTTACCAACCATGACAATTATGTCCATATGTATTGCCCTGCAAGTCTAGACGTGTACTGGTAAAAGGCGTAATCATCTAACGCTTGACATACTGGTTTTAACTTCTGTTCAAATTAAAGGCAATCAACTTGTATAATATGAAATGCCTATGTCTGTATGGACACGGAAGCTTCCAATGTAATGTACCACGTACGAAATGAGTTCAGACATCTGGTAAAAGCACGAAATTTATCGTAAATGAATGATGAACATGATCATTTAATCCAATAATGTCATAACCCACCTTAAGCTACATGATAGCCAAAACAAAATTCTTCTAAAAAACTATAACAGTTCCTTAGAATCTTGTTGCAGCTCACCAGTATTTGCGGTGCCACGCATCAGATGTGAAGAGGAATAGAAAGATAGGTAGTTATCTGCCAAACGAAGAGGTAAGATACCATGTTAGAGTGGTGAAATTAAAGCAAATAGGAGCAAACAGATCACGAGGCGTTCTAGTCAAGCCTCATGCCCGTGATGCGATATGTGCCAGATGAATGAAAGGTAGTGCCTTACCTAATTAACATGCAAAACAGCGCATCGAAGAAATTAGACGGACACTTAAACTTGAAACGAGTAGAATATGACGCGCGTGGGAACGTGACTGTGAAGACAAAACGAGCAAGCCCTTTCGTTTTTTTCTAGTCAGACTTCCTCGACATGCTCGAGGCTGTGCGTTTTATATAAACAGAGGTGTGGGTATGTTTTTGTGCAGCTTAAATATAGTCTGCCTCAACGGGCGGCTTGTCTCTCAGCTGTAGCTCGGGGTCTATAACGTGTATCACGCAGTATTGAAATACAACCAGACGCCGGTATGATGTTCATCCAGGTCGAAACGGGAAGGTGTGGTGATTGACCTCAATCTATATGAAGCGTTGACAAATGCACAACCAGTGTCCTCGACAACAGTGTTTGATTACTATACAGGAGGAAGAAGAAAGAGGAAAAGAGAGGCAATCAACCTTGTCACACCACTCAAGTCCAGGTTTCTGTGGGGCTAAGTGCGTCAAGAATTGTATATATATAAAGTTTAGCTCATTATTTGACAGGAATAGGAGGAACAGAAAGGCCCATCATGGCTTGAAATTGTTTCAATGATTTTGGGGGCTGTCGATTTACAGCTCTTTTCACGAACTACTAGCCTCAGATACTGCCATTGACTCCGTAAGTGTGACGTCATGGGTCCAAACAAACCGTTGCTAGGGTCGTTGTTATGGACGAATACATGTGGCTCGGTTTTGCTACGAAAACCCGACCACTCAAAAATCAGGAGTAGGATTTAAAGCTTCTAAAAATCAGCAGATGTAGAAAGCTTGAATGTCATATATGCTTCGACAGAAATGTGCCAGTAATCGCTCGTTTCTGAAATATTTACGACTGCAACTTCCCGGTCCTCAAGATGCCTGCAGCAGACGACGAATGCAAGAAGTATGCCGTCTGCGCCGCGCCGGCCGGCCAAGTGGGGCCGGCGTTTGAATCGTGTGAATAAAGACGATATTCTGACATCGCATTTGTTTGAAATATAATGAGTTTCATACACTTTCAAGATTTCATAGTGGGGTGCGATGCAAAATATGGTTTATCGAAAGTCCGGGCGTCGATCGAGATGATAGTCTGCTAAAAGATCGCATTGCACCCGCGGGAAAAGCACTTCAGGCGAGCGGTTGAGATCCCAAATTTTGTTTGCGGACTCGCGCTATGCGAGGTGCTTCGTATACCTGGTTGTAAACTATCGTGTGGAGAGAGATTCTTGCAGTTTCTTCAGATTTCCGCAAGACCCCAAAGAGCGAAAGAACTGGATAAAAACATAAGGTGAGTTTGTTACAGATTGTACTCGCATCGTGGGTTCGATGGGAATCTTCACCAAAAGAGCACATCCACGAAATTTGATGTATACCAAGGGAAAAAAAAAGGCAAAGTACTGCGAAATCGCGATAGACATGCAATTCTTTAATAACCTGACCACCACAATAATAATAACAACAACCGACTTACCTCGACGGCGTACGATTTATTTCTCATGCTGGCCTGCACTAACGCCGGTAATGCACTTCAGGCGTCGTCTGATCTGCATGACGTGGTTTGATTTTACTCCATTTTCACCCCTCGTAACTAAGCTGGGTTCTTCACCGAGGAAAAAAAAGCGCACATTGCGGAGGCCTCTACGGCCATGGTGATGCACTTGTTTTTGTCGCTCGTTTACCGACGCAATTCAATGAAGACGCCCGCTGCAACAGAGGCCAGCAAATCTATCGTGTCGTCTGCTGCCAAAGCAAAGCGGACTGCAATACTTCAGAAATCACTTTCATCGTTGCAATACGACACTGAGACGACAAGAATATCTTCATAATTCGATATCAAGAAGTTAGGTTGCTTACAAAAAATTATTTACTTACTTGTAAGCAAAAATCTAGCCTCATGTGGAGTCTCCACTGCATTAGTTCTTAGCAATGCCCTAGCAACGGTTGTTTGGACCCAGACGCCATCTTGTGACGTCAGTCTTACGGAGTCACCTATATCTTCCCATCTAAATTTATTGATAAAGTTTATACGATTATTTTAGCACTCTAGACTACGTTTGCGACCCTTCTTACTGAAAGGCGACACGTACCTTATTCATCATGGCGAATGTAGAATACTCTCTATCTGATAGCAGTCGCTGAACAAAATTTTATTCACGCATTCTCACACATTTGTATTTTTCGGACCCAGTCAAACCTAGAATACTTTACGCTTCTATTATATAGAAATAGGTGTTGGGACGAGAGAACCAAAATTATTGTTATTCACACTAATGATGTACCGAGTCACCTTCGGGAGACTCGTTGCCCGGAGGATTCAGAGTGCCTTTTTTTCAAGGTGGTAAGCAGCTCGCTCACAATGTTCTAAGCGTTGGCAAATAATTCCTTTGACAACGGCTTCCACAACTGCTTTAATTCGGTACTCCCATATCACTTGCCGAGATAGGGCTACCAAAATCTTGTAGGGCAGTGCACTTGATCCTGCGCGTGAACACACGCTCAAGGCTCACGAAACTGCAACCCAAAGGTGCTTCCGCAAATATGAGACGCCAAATAAAACACATTTACAAATCTCTATTGCAGAATTCTGGGGCAGCTCTTGAAGGGAAGAGGAGATTTTTTGCCTCTTTGCTCCTCCATACGCTACCGTCCTCCTTTGGCGTGTGTTTGGTTCCGTAGGTTTATAGTGCAGTCCATACCTTCAGTGATGATCTTTGAAGTGTGTTCACCCTGAGCTTTATATGCACAAAGAAGCCTCGAACACCATATGTATTGCTCCTTATATTCATGGGCTCATTCATCGAATAAAAAGATTGCTGGCTCAGAGGGCGTACAGGTGATATGCTTTGCGCCCAGTTGGCGACGTGCGCGACCGAAAGCGTCGCTGTGGTGGGTCTTCCACGATTGGCCGAACGCTGACTTGCTGGCGTCAGAAAAGCATTTATCATCGACAGAAATAAGACGAATGAAAGAACTTCCATTTTGACGGCAATGGCAGTGTTCCTTTGAGAGAGCAATGATTTCAAGCTCACCATGCTATTTACAAGCACCATCAAACTTGTTGTTCGCAAGGTACTGACGTCACAAGGAGGAACCATAGAGGGCACCACCAAAATATCTCGCCTGCGAATAGAAGGTGAAAATGGAGGACGACAACGAATAAATGGATTACAGCCAATCTCACAAGACCAGATACACCGAATGCACAAAAGAAGTCGTGTGACAGGTTCTTTTTGTCAAGCGGCAAATGCCATATTCGACAATCAGGAAGGTGCATTAATGACAAAACGAGAGAGCACGCAGCCTCAGTGAAGGCCGTTACCACTCATTCACACTGGAAGCGGATCCGCGTTCGCAAAGCGGTTGCAGACGCGGTTGTATAGAGATCTAGTACAATTGCACGCGCACTCGATGTCAACGCGGATCCGCTTCAGTGGATGAGCGGCGGGACACCTCGCGCCCCATTGTCGGGTGTGCAGTGTGCGCCAAACCTAGCCAACGCTGACATCCCTGGCAAAAATCGCGCCAGGGTTGCTCAAGGAATTCTAGAGGACCTAGCTATTGATTCGAAGGGAGATCATTGCGTGAATGCATAGTCAATCGCGCTGCATCACAAGAAACTGGGACCCTATGCTGCGCTTTGTGACTCCCACGGTGACTAGGGAGAAGGAAGTGACGTCAACAACGCAGCGAACGCAGGTTGGCATGTTGATTAATTAGTCGCTGATGATGAACATCCGCAGAAGAAAAGAAAGAAAAGTTAGGCTCTGTTTTCTTGTGCGGAAATCTCGTCATCAGCGGACTCTCACCATGCAACATCCAATCTGCGTTTGCTGAGTTGTTGACGTCACTTCCTGCTTTCTAGTCGCCGTGAGCCGAATAAGGCAACATTGGGCCCTGGTATACCTGCGAATAGCCGCACGCTTGACAGGCCCATAAAGGAAGAGGAAGAGTGGAAGACGAAGGTTCTGGTATATGACAAAGTGGAAGAATTTGTTTAGCGAAATATGTTGTCTAAAGAGAAAGAAGATTTCATTAAAACAGTTGCTTGTCCAGCCAACGTTACTGGAGCAAGCTCAGTTTCACAGCTCCTCCTGCGACGTGGGCTCAGGGGCGGTCACGAGAACTAGCAGCGCTGCAGTCGGGTATTGCTACCGGATTAGTCTAGCCCGCCAAGTTTGAATAGCAATAATTGAGCTTGAGGCGAGTTGTTGATTCATACTAACACCCAACAGTGCAAGGAAACAGACGCACGCAAAAATAAATTTCAAACACTCAAAGAAAGAACACTCACCATGCGTTGACTCTGATCTCTGTGGTGTATTACACATCAACTTCATAGTTATTTTTGCTATTATACACATGGAAGTAAAAAAATAAGAAAATAAAAATAAAAGGAAGTTCTCAATTCAGTGGTCGCAGACACCACGCGAGACAGGAGAGCAAGATCCGACTGCAGCGCCGCTGCGATTCTCGTGACCGCCTCCTGAGTCACTCGCCTCTGCAGGCGAGAATAGAGAGCTGCGAAGCTGAGCTTGCTCCAGTAACGTTTAGTTCAGCGGTGTGTCTGCCTTTTTCGTTCGTCTATGTGTGTGTCCTTAAACGTTCAGCTGGCACTTTAAAGGCTAACTCCATGGGACGAATATGCTGCGAATAACCGGCGAATTTTGCCCGGCGGCTTTTGCTGGACGCGTGAAATCAACACAGTGACTGCTATGTCGCGCGCAAAGCGATGTGCCGAATCAGGCGGCGTTCGCCAGTTATTCGTTGCCTAATTCGTTCCATGGAGTTCAGCCTTAACAAGCATGAACCAACCAGCTGAGCTTCAAGGCGTCATAAGCTTCCTTGGCCTTATCGCTCGAGACCCTATGGCGAAGATCTAGAGCGCACCAGCGACGCGCGCACGAAGCTTCATCGGCGGCTGCCGTGATAAAGCTTCGAAGAAGTAATCGCAGTGCATGGGAAATTAATTGTTTTCGTTCTGATATTCTTCAAGAAAACGTTTTAATGATAAACGCCGTGGGCCCTCAACAGCAGACGTTGAGCTTATATTTTTCTCCGACTGCTCCGGCTTTAAGCCGATATTTTTTCTCCGACTCCACGAATGTGAATTTTTTCAATATCATTTCTTGTTGACTGCTTATGTGTTTCGGCAAATCAAGTTGTTGTGTCTGTAGCTCTCATCATCATTGGTAGTCTTCTCGTCGCTATAGTTAAGAACATTTAAAAAGCGTATAGAGAGAGAGCAGAGCGAGAGAACAGACGTCAGGTTGAAGTAAATGGTGTGTAGGGGCGAAGAGCGAGAGCCGGGGAAAATAACCTATTCCGGAGAGGCGACAACGATGCCAGCGGCTGCCGGTATCCTCGCCCGAGATGGTCAGAGCCTCCTGGTCTTCGATGCTAGCAGCTCAGCAACACACCTCCCCACTGCTCGAGCTAGAGATCTGCCTTGGTGGTGGTGGGCTGCGTGGCACGCCCAGACGAGATGAGCAGCGGTGCTGGGCTCCATCGCCAAGTGGGGGGCAGTTCAGTGGTGATTGTGGGCAGAGAGTCTTCGCGGTAGACCTGGAGGTGATTACCTTGTCCGTAAGTTGGGTGAGTCTGGCGCCAGGCGCGGGCGTCAGCGGTAGAAAGGGAAGGGTGGGGAGGGGGATAGGTGGCGTCGGCTTGCTCTGTAGTGGCCCAGAGCATGTCAAGCGTATGTTTGAGGAGAGGGCGTGCGGGAGTTGGCAATGCTGGCTGCGTTGTTTCGCCTCTTCTAGATGCCCGGTGAAGGAGAGCTCAGGCGGTGGCGTGTACCACCTCGTTCCCAGGGAGAACGATCATGGCTGGGGTGTCCACACTATGCGGGCATGAGGGAGGGTGGGGCGTGAGTAAGATGGCCAAGTGGGCTTCCAGAGCTCGTCCAGTACAAAGCGACGACAGGCCGCTTGTGAGTCAGACATTATTGTTATGCTGGGACTCGTGGCTTGGTCATTGCGAGGGCAATGGCTGCTTCTTTGGCCGTGGTAAGTGATGCTGTGCAGGCAGTTTTAGCAGGTGAGGAAGGCATTGTCGATACGGGCAACCAATGTGACGTGAAGCATTCGTTGCGGATAGGAAGGCGTCATATACAAGTGGTCGGAGTCCGCTGCGCCAATAATTACCTGCTGATGAGGAGGCGATTGCGTGCTGACAAGCCAATGACGTTATATAGCAGGGTGCATATGACGCCAAAGACCGGGAAGGACATGGATGTTGCATCCTTATTCGTGAGTGTAATGCGTTGCTGGCGATCAGGTTGTACCACCTTCCGGCTAGCATTTGAGCAAGCCAGCGACCGGCGGGGTGAGTTGTAGGCGCCACGGTTGGTTTTGGAGATGGGCTTCATGTCCGAGAGGGTGTTGTGTAGACCCAGTTTCAATAAGCGGTCGGTAGAAGTGAGGTAGGCAGGCCGAGGGCTGTCTTATAAGATTTGCGGATTGGGACATCAATCTTGGCATGTTCTTGTGGTTTGAAATGCATCCGGGTGCCCCACTTAATGATGCGGCTGATGTCATTGCTTGAAGGATGCGGCGATTATCTGTTCCTTGAGTCCGTGTCGGCGAGGCATATTCGTTAAATTGATTGTGTCGTTGGAGACTGTCTGTATAAGTTTGGGGAGATACGCGGCCCCGGAGCCGTCGTGGTACCATGCATTGAGCCTCTCGGATGCGGAGGGTCTTGACGGTTGGATGGCTTGCCACGTTCGAGAGGAGAGAGGAAAGGGTCAGGGCGGGTTTGGGTGGGCGGCCCGGGTGCGTGCTCGGAGGACAAGTAAGGCGGATTTTGATGGGCGCAGCGAGACCACGGTTTACGGGGAATGTGGAGCGTAGTGTCGATTACTGTTCAGGCTGTCTGCTGTGCCCTGGAGGCCTGTGTTCGGGACCCTCTGGTGAGGTCGTCTGCGTATGGGCGTGCGACACGTGGGGGAATTGTTCAAGCAAAGTCGGAGTCCATGGGCGCTATATGAAAAACAGTGGTGAGATTACTGAGCCTTGGGGAGTGCCCCTTGCCGGTGTCTAATGAAAGAGTCTCTGTCTGGTGGGGGCCAATGTGGAAGTGGCAGTTAGTTTCTGTCAAAAAGCTCTCACGTAGTTATTATGGCAGACCCGCAGCCCGTGGTTTGAAGCTGGCGGAGAATGGCTGTGGTGGTAATTTATCAAACGCCTTGTATATCGAGAACGGGCCAGGCCACAGGTCTCGCTGCTGAGAATGATTAAGAATCTGTTCTTTCTTCAGGTTGAGGTGGACGTCTTGCCGCTGATAGGTGATTGCGGGCCAGAACGCTGGTGCAAATTAACTGATTGGTGTCTTCTAGGAAGTCCGTTAGACGGCGAGTCACCAGATGTTCAAAAGTTTGCCCCACAGGATGTAGAGATCGGTCGTAAGTTGTCAACAGTGATGGGTTTGCGTGAGGCTTGGAAGTAAAGTGATATCTGTGGCGCCGCACCAGGCCGGTATCGTGCCGTTAGTCCGGGTGGAGTTGTAGCAAGACAATGGGGATAAGTGAGTCGTCGTTAAGGTTGCAGTAAGCTTGTATGCTATTAAGTCTTATTGAGTGCTAATTTGTCGAGGTTAGCCGGGTGAGTGCTTGCGTGAACTCGTCCCTTTAGTAAAAGGGCCATTAAGTTCAGGGATTGGGCGTGCCGGTGTAGATTGGGTGCGAAGTGGTGTCAGAGGTGGTATATCCGAATAACTTGTGGCGGATCCTGAGAAGAGTTGATCAGGCGGTTAAAGTGGTTGTGCATTAGTCGGGCTATGTTTTGCGAATGTGGGTTTCGGTAGGGTATTTCCCCAGGAGGTGACGTAGGATGTGCCGAACTTATTCGTTTGTAGTGCCATTCGTTTCCGTTCTGAGCCGCGCAGTTTTGGGCTTACGGATTGTATGGCGCTGTTTATTTTTCGCTGGTAATCTGGGCAATGACGCTAAGCACGATTGTGTTTTATTTCAACATCGGTTTGGTAGGCTGCCCGTGCCGTCAGAAGATGATTAAGATGGTTGTCTGCCGGTAGTTCTGCGTGAGCGTGATTTTCTTGGTGTGAGAGTTTTGTAGACCAATAGGGTTGCTTTGCGTCCATTGTTCCAGTTATCGGTCAGGTATGCTTGGAGGTGGTAAACTATGGAAAACCGCCAGTCGATGAGCTGTGTGCTTATCTGCACGACGGATGCACCATGAGTGGGACAGTGAGAGCAATGATGTAGTGGTCACTGCCTAAAGTATCTGGCCGCAGATCCCATACAAAGTTGATAGCGTTGACCAGATAGTAAATCCGACATGGTGTCTCGGGTTACGGTATTGCCCAGACGTGTTGGCAGAGTCAAGTCGAACCTGCAGGGTGAAGTGGTGGTGCTGTGTTGCTTGTAGCGGGCCATTGCCTTTGAGGCGTGGGATAACCCCGTAGCAACGTGAGGTGTCAAATCCTTGGTAAACGCCGGTTGTTGCAGGTATGCCACACCGCCGCACTAAGGAGGGCTTCAGTTGCGGATAAAGGGTTGTGTCTTGGGCGGGCTGTGAACGTTCAGTATCTCCAGGCGAGTGCTTGCTTGGCTTATGGAAGGATTTCAGCAGGACGTGGTCGATGGGTGATACCGTCGATTACCTGGGCTGTCATTAGTCGGGCGATGACCAGTGCCGTGCGCTGGTGAGAGGGTCGTTGGCAATGTCAACCACGAAGGCTGGGGCATGGGTGTCAGTCTCTTGCAATGCAATGACATCCGGCGGTTTTGGAAACGTATAGGTTCAGGGCTGCTTTTTGCTTTAAATGATCCTTGAATTCCATTGCAGTAGATGGTGAAGACTTGCGTTGATGGGTCTATGGCCATCCGGTTCCAGACTTCTTGGCCAGGGGGGTGAGTCAGAGAAGGGCGCGTTCAAGCAAGAAGTAGACAGAACAGATCGAAGGTACTTCCAGTTGAGTCGTTATGTTGCTTAGGTATTCTGTAGGCTATGCCTATTGAACTTGTGGCCGGGATGCTACGGGCCGTAAATTGTGCGTCTATGATTTCTCTACGTCGGCTCGTGTGATGAGAGGGGTAACCACGGGTACGTGCGGGGGTGGTTGGAACTGGGGGGCTCGCTCTGCTTCCAGGGCTTCTACCCGGCGTAGAGTCGGCATTTTGTTGGTTTTTGAGCAGGTCGGGGAGTGCCGTGGGGCTGGTGGCGAGGTGGCGCGGGTCGGGGATGAGCGGGGATAGTTTTGTGTGTCGCGTTGGGGAGGAGGTTGAGCAGTGGGAGCGCGCGCGAGAGGCAGAGCAGACCAGCTTGCCTTGTCGGCGGCTTGCGTGGACGTCTTCCGCTGGTCGGCGAGGTTGGGAAGAAGCGGCGTGGACGAGTCTTGCCCCGCCGTGGTATCAGGGTTGGGGAGCACAATCGGCATTTAGGAATACCACCACATGGTCTGCTGACGGCGGGTCGGCTGTCCTGCAGTGGAGAGGCATTTGGAAGCTGTCAGGGTTAGGGCCACCGTCCATGCGGTGCCCCCGATTACTCACCTGAACGTGGCACACTTGCACGGGCTGGCGAAAAGGTCGGCAGCGCAGAGCGCACTGCCCCCTTCACGTAGAATGGCACCCGAGGTCCATGGGAAGGTGAGAAGGCGCGGAGCGAGGTGTTGCCCATGATGCGCGCGTGGAGGAGGGGGGTGGGAGTAGTTGCCTTGGAGGTAGGCGCCTAGGTTGTCCTTGTTTATCGAAGAGTCAAGGCCATGGATGACCCAGCGACCAGGTTCCCGGTGGCGGCTTCATGTACGTAAGCTACGCAGGTCGGGGTTCGAGAAGTTTCGCCCAGTTGCTGTATCTCGCTCAGTGCCACGGCCAGCTCGGGATCCTGCGGTGCTTGCGGCGCAGTACATTGGGATGTGGTTGTACCGAAGAGTGACGGCTCGGTAGAAAGTCGAACAGCTCTTGTTGGTTGACAGAGCTTCGTCCGGTAGCCGTGGTCAGGGGTAGCAACGTTGAGGCCGGCGCGTGGGCGGAAGATGACCAGCCTGTAGTTGGTAGGCGGTAGGCGTGGCGGAGGCTCCCGGGGTGGGCTTGGGAGCCGGCGCTTGGTATTGCCTGGGGTTGGCCGGCGGCTTGGCTTGTCGTCGTGGCGGTAGCAGTGATCTTCTTGACCGTTCTTGCAGAACCAGTATCCAGAGGTTGTCTGACGGGACGGTTCGCCCGCTGTCAGGGTCGGTATCCATGTCAGTGCTCGGCGGCCACGTCGCGCGGAGGAGGCCGTCGTTATCTGGGCTCAGGGTCACCGGCGCTGGTTCGTCGTCTTGGCCAGGCCTACATGTAGGCCTAGTGGAGTCGGCAGACTGCGCAAATCTCGGTCGTGATAATTTGGGCAGCAGGGTCAGGTGCGGCTTACCAGGTATGTAGTCGTTCAATCTCCACCGTCGTCCTTGAGCCTTCGGTGACGTTAACCTGCCGTATGGTTATTAGTCCGCGGTTTTGGCAGAACAAATCCGGGAGCCGAAGAGCGAGGCGCGGGCGACTACGTCAGCCCTGGTGGCGGATCAAAAAGCGGGAGCAGTAATTTTTTGTTCTCCTTTAAAGGGGTGCCGAGGCGAAATTTTAGCGCCAATTTCTTTGTACAGACGTGGTCTCTTTTATGAGAGAAGCTCATAAACAGCAGTACTTTATTCGTAAAATGAAAGAAGAGCAATTTTAAACTGAATGAAACTATTTTTCAATAAAAGCTGGTAGTTGGGGGACCGAGCTTTGTTGGATTGTCTCACGTCACGGGCCATCAAAATCAACGCCACGGAGAGGCATGTCCGAGAGAGGCGAGCGGGAGCGAGCGGCGCTTGGTGCACCTTTCAGTTGTAGTACACCATACCTCGGTTATTTTCACTCGGCGAGATTGTAATGCGTTGCTGATAAAGCTAGCACCACCTAGTGGCGACCATCGTAATTACGGTACCCCTGCACGTGTATGGGCCCGTGATGTGAGCATTACGTGACGAGCAAATATCCCGAGACCTATCGCGCCGACTAGATGGCTGATTTTGAAGCGCTCGCCAGAAATAGTTGGTTGGAAGAAAAATATAGCCATCAGCTGAAAATACAACCGTGTGATAATCATTTATGGATATCATGAATGATATTCCGCTAATTTCAGACTGTTGCGAGGATATTTCAAGTTTTGATTCTTTGCCCCTTAATATCATTCTTGGGGTTTTGTTTAAAAAAAATAAAGAAGGAAGAATGTAATAATTTGTTCTTACTAGTTCGTTGCATCAATACAAACACTATTTGTGCTATTAAGAGCACAAGCTCGAGCCCAAGCTTGCGGTTCTTTTGTTGTTTTTGCTCTTCAGGTTTCATGTTCTGCTCTTTAAATAATTAAACCTAATCCTAAATGTCAATCACCTCTGCTTTGTAGCCAGCAGGGTCCACGCTGACCGTGAACCCTGACCCTCCTCATCTCCCGTCAGCGCAATCCATCTCGTGGCCGCTCTACCGGCCCTTTTGAATGTCACCTGCTGCCAAGGAGCAGCTTAATCGTTGAACCATCGAATAAGCAACATTGTTGCCTCTCCGTCAAAAAAAGGTACTACAGGCAGGCCGGTCCACTTGTGGGGATGCAGTGTCGAGAGCTGATCCGTATGCTTTTGGTGCTATCCTCTTCGGGTGCCCACTGTTGTCATTCATATACCATTAAGTGAGCAGAAAACTTCAAGAATCCACCATAGGCCGAAACTGCGTGCCCACGCAGTCTGTCCCGCACCAAAAGGATGGATGCCCCTTTCGTGCGGGGATGAGTCCAAATGCATATAGACAAAAATCAGTCCGGGATCCGATGCGGTAGCCGAATAACAGTTCAGTGGATTGCTTCCTATTTTTTCCTGAGGTTTGCAGCAACGGAACTTCAACAACACTGGGGAATTGCTTGCAAGCCTGGTTCCAAGGCTGCGAAACTTTAACCTCTTGAACGCCCCCCTTGACTCTACATATTGCATGCTCGGCTAACCCGTTGAACTGCGGGTGACAGAAAGTGGTGGTGGGATGCCGTACATGACTGCTGTAAAAGCTGCTTGAAAGCATTACTATTAAACTAGCGTCCATTGTCAAACACCAGTGTCCTTGGCTGTTACAATCGACCAAATATGCTGCACTGGGCTTCCACTTTTTTCTCGGCCAATGCTTCTCTCCGTTTTTTGTCCGAGTGGACCACGATTAATATTACGTAACCCTCCAGTTGTGCGGCAAAATATATTTGAAACCGTGTTCAGCATTGCTTGGTATCCAACCAGCTGACCCAAACCAGAGGCATTTAACAGGACTGGGCACATGTCTTGCACCTTCTTACATTGTCTGAAATGTCTAGGTCAACACCGGGGTAACGAAAGGTGGTGTTTGCCAAGATCTTTATGACTGACATTCCTGAATATGTGCCATGGAGCGTAGCTTTCTTTATACTGATAATGCGTGCTCAATTGCCGGTTGCCAGCTATCACCGCAAGGGAGTGCCGCTTCTTCTAACATGACAAAACAATCTGAACGACGTGAATAAGCCTCTTGTGCGTTCTTGTATTGTTAGTGCCGTTTTTGGCGTTTGTCGTGGTAACTGTGGGCAAGAACGTGCGGGGCTGTGCTTTTACGAGACCCCAGACAACATCCCGGACCATGGAAAGTGACTGAAGCTCATTTCGAGGATAGACTGCGTCCAAAATTGTGCCTTTAACTAGTAAATAGTATGTTGTAGGCACATGTTTGTGATGGACATTATTGACGGCCAGTTCACCACAATGCGGCATTTGGACGTGCCATGTCACACGTCATAGGACTCCAGCTACAAATTATGTGGAACCATCATAAAAGGCCTGTCTTTATCGTGCATGTGTTAGCCTGTTCACTTTGGAAACGGATCCAACAGAAAAGTTTTTGGTCGAGGTTATCAAGTTGGCAGGTTACGACCGCCTTAGCTTTCAGCTAATTCGTGATATTACTTGGCTACTTGTTTCAGTGAAATGTCGAATCTTGATCCTATTTCTCCATAATCTATTCAATCGGCTAGTTCGTTACAAAGTAACGCAGCTTGTTTTTTAAGAAAGCCTCAAGAAAGCGCTTTGCTAAGGCTGCACTAGCCTTGAGAATTATTTTTCTTTAGACCGAGAGACCACCTCATTTAATTTTAAGCAAGCATTCACGCTGCAGAAAAAAATGACCCAGATTTAGCATTAAGTGGTGGGTTTCACAAGAGTATACATTCCATTTGTAGCTGAAAAAGAAGTGTCACACTTAGTTAGAAAGTCAAGTTAAATAAAACATTATTAGGTATTTGGCTAAAGAAAGCTGGGCATACTTTAGCTCAGCTTTTAATATTTTGGACACATTTTACTTTGTAGCTGTGAGTTTATCTATTATGTCTATTAGTTTATTTAGTAACAGTAAAATATATTTGACGTGACAGGCAACCGCACTTGGCCTTCCATCATATGTCTCGAGTTGTACCTTATTTTTTTCAGTTGAAGTGTATCTCTCGCTCGGCTCAATCAGTATGTACTTCTTGTACCGAATGCCTTTTTACAGGGAAGCGTCGCCACACGGGACTTGTGCGCTTGTGGGTATTTGGTGAGTCGCGTCACCAATCACCATGAGTCCTGTGTCCAGCGTGGGCTCAGGCACCTAGCACAGCATGCCTGACTGTGCTAGGTGTGTCCGTGTCTGATAAAACTAGGGTATTGGCATTTGAGCCAAGCCCGGGCTAGGTTTCCTTCAAAGGACCCTAGGTTAAGCAACACACCACCCCGGCCCGACCTCCGCACAGACATGTTTCCTTTGTTGCATCGCCCAGGACGATTGAGTAGGTCGCTTTGCTTCACCTCTCCTTTCTTCCTGACTTTCTTCTCCATCCTTCTTTTCAACCTCCCATATTTCAATTGTAGCAGATTTCTTTGAAAGGGAAGAGGAGTTTATATATCCCTTGGGTGTTGAAAACCAGCAGGTTGTGACATGGGGATGCCGAATACTTTACTATGAAAATATCTCGCTCCATGAAAATCCACTGGCCTAGGCACGAAGATGCTTTGCGTGGTTGAAACGACTGGATGCGCCGCAGTTTCAGTGTTTTGCCCTTTGAATAGAATGATCTCACCAACCAGTTTCGTTAAGCCGCCGCTGCCGCAATGCATCGAAGAAACTTTAAAAACTCTGCATGTGGGAGAACCGTACTGAAGCTTTGCGCGTGTCGAGATGACACGAGTCGCCTCTTGCACTGCCGGCTGCCTCCTGCGAACTAAAGTTATGGCAGCGTAACGCATGTGTAACGCTTAAGGCCCTGTCACACTGAGGCAACACGATGACAACAGCAACACAACACGTAGATGAACAGTCAACCAACTTGTTGCTCGCTCCCCGTGTTGTCCAACAAGCGTCACATTGCGGCAACGGCAGCACAACATGGACGAGAGCGAAAATGTTGGCTAGGTACGTTATCTTTTGACAACAAAAGCAGCAGCAACTTGTTGGACGACGGGTGTTTCCCTAATTATTGGCTGTACGAATTTCGGGCTGGCAACACGTCAACACACATAGTTTTGATGGCACACCTATAGTAAGTTAGAGGTCAAGGAGGTAGCGGAAATGTTCCTCAAAGAGATTCATATATACCTCCGTTACCTCCACATCCAATAGCGTCCCATCGTTTCTGTGACGTCGTGGTCAACGCGGGAGGACTGTCTTGCCTTCCTGTAAATATTTACCTTATTTTTCGACTATGACTTAGCGTTGTGGAAGCCACAATAGGGAGATTAGTGCTTTCCCCCTCCGATAGAATGAAATAGAAATTTCGGGGTTTTTTTCCCCTCTGATGGATACAAAGATTATTTACAGGGACTCAGTTCCCTCTATGATGAATAAGAAGGTCGCTTTCTTAAATAGTGGGGGTCGAAGGAAGTTGGCATCACTCTTTAGCCAATATATGTCCATTGAAGCAGAATAAAGGGTATTTCTACTGAACTATTCTGTCGACTGCTTAGGGACCTGGAAGGGGTGCATCACGCTTGTGGGAGGAGCTTCTTTTACCTTCCTGACTTGTAACATACTCTAGTTCCGTATCAATCACGTCTAACTCAAATAAAGGCTTGGAAATCATTTCTTTAACAATAATTAAGGGTGGCGTGCAGCTAAAATAATTTGATGAATGTTTTTTCCTGCATAATAATTACGGAAGGCGATTGTCGAAATGGTCCCATCCACGGTCGTGAACGTTCAGTCCGGTGTTGAAATCAGAACTGCCTAGTGACCAGCTTACATTACTGCTAGTGAAATAAAATTTCATGCCTTCACACCCGCTGACGAAGTATAATAAAACAAAATCCAGGAAGGCAAAGATTAAAAAAATTGAAACATAAAAACAACCACTCTGGTAATGATTCTTGATGCTTGGAACTTGAAAACAGCGGCTATCGGACACCTGATTTGTTTAAAAAAATAACCAGAACCTTTTGGGGCATGAAGCAATCTTATAGCAGGTGGTAGGCAAATAGACAGCGTTGAAGATATATTTAGTCCACCGATTGTTATGGAGGCCGATTGTGTCGGTGTCGCAATTTTGAAGCACTGTTAGCTCAGCTCAACACCACGCTACAAAAGAAGCTTTGAGGTACTGCCGGTGCTAACTCAATTTTACAGTAGAAATAGAAAGTGCACGGAAGAAACAACCGTGCGGAAACACTTCATACGGTGGCACAAATCCCGAAAAATATATCAGCGATCTCACTTTGCTTTTTATGGTATATCTGCTTTGTTAGCGAATGAAGAACATTTTGAAGTTAGCGAATGAAGAAGTTTTCTAATCAGAGTCACTGGTTGATGTGGTCCCGTGGTAATTTCTGGCCTTGGAAAGCACTAGCACTTTGTAGAGTCCCTTTTACAGCGCCGCCGCACCGCACAGGGGCGAAGGTTAACAATCAAGATGGTAGAATATTTCCCGTGTTGTCCCCGCCATCAGCACGGTGTGACAGGGTGGTCAGACAACAAATCGGAAGACGGAGTTGCCGGACGGCAGCAACATGTTGCCCGATCGTTGTTGTTGCCGCGATTTGACAGGGTTGCCGGCAACATGATATCCTCGTGTTGCCGAATAGAGTTGTGCAACTGCTGCCTCAGTGTGACAGGGCCTTTAGTGAGATCGGTCATTTTGCACGATTCATGGCACCAATAGATGACTGTTGCCCATTATGGTTGCGGACACGTGGAGCATTAGTCGAGACAGCTGTCTCTACTGTCTCGGTTTTCGTTGGTGTGTCCACGGCAGCCCTCTCCCTAGGTGCGGCATGACTGTTCTACAGCTTGGACGCTGGGATACTCATGCATTCTCTGAGATGCGTGGTGTCTACACCGCTAGAAGAGCAGCAGCGTACACACAGTGCAAAACTGTGGGTGTGCTGGCATAAATTAATGGAAAAAAATTATATTTTTCCAGGTAAAGTATTTGGTGAAACTGTCAACTGGGGTTTTTGCAGCGAGGCTAGCAATGGCCGTGTTGAGGTGACTCGCATCTCAAATGCTCCAAGATGCCTCTGTCCTATTTTGGTAAATACGTTTGATGTGCTTGCAAGAATGGGACATTTACGATAAGAATATAGTCATTCGTTCAAGATATATATTAGACATATTTTTTATTGAATCTGTATACGTTCGCAGTATAATTTTGTTATCACTGCAGGTTTAGAATGTTAATTGACCACAACATTTGATGGTTTTATTTTTTCCGGTTTTGTAACTTATGGTTCTAGGTGCATCAGCAAAAGTCATAGGCGTAGTTGTATATAATCACTTCAAAAGTTTGGATATATGCAGCATGAACTACTTGTATCTTCGATGGTGATCATAGCAAACATAGCATGTCGATGTTTCAACAGTTTCTGCTTATGAACTTAAGACACTGGAATTGCAGCTATAGCGATTTTATTATGTAATGAGATTTCAGCTGCTCGTCAGACTATGGCCAGGTGGCTGAAATCAATCCTCAATCCTTTGGAGGGGCATGCTTTTTGGTTTAGACTGGGAATGTTCAAAAATTGCGATTGTTTTGCAATAGCAACATGTTCAAAAAAATTTCATGTCAAAGCCAGCTTAAACCATCTAAGTTTTCTACATTGTTGCAGATTTGTCACGATGTTTCTTTCTTTTTATTCTATAGTGATTTATAGCTGCTGCGAGCAACACCGGAGCCCACCGCCGAGTGCAGCAACTCATGCGGCAAGCACCAGCAAAAAGACTCGAAGAGGGTTGGCATACAGGGCCCATTATGTAATCCATGCCAACAGCCCGAGAGCCCACGAGACGACGTAGGGTATGCAATAAACCAGTTGCTGTCGTTAACCTGTCTCGACCATGACATGGTGGCAGCGGTGGGATCCACTGTTGCCTAAGACAAGAAAAAAGGCTATATAAAAATGATAATGAGACGAGTGAACATTGCAGTATGCGCTTCTGTCATTTGTATTGCAGCCGCCGACAGATTCTCAGAAATCCTTGAATAGACCCTTTCCTAAAAACGCGCCATCAATACTGCGTTCACCCTTATGCTGAGACTGCAGTGGAGGGAGCTACGTGCCTGCAAGAGCAATCAGCTGCCTCCCTCGTATCACCTGACCGGGCTCTCCACGCGTGGGTGTGGCCGGGAACGTGATGACGTGGCGAAAGAGAGGCGTATGACGGGTCTAATGAGGACGTAGCTTCGACTGCAGTCTCAGCTTAGAGGTGAATGCAGTATCGTAGCTGCCGCGCACCAAATATCGAAGTCCGCCATTTTCGGGCACGCACTCTGGGCATGTATTGGAGACGAGGACTGTGCAAGCATTCGGCGTGAACGCTGCTTGGCTTGTATTGGCAAGGACTCTGATTAAACTACAGGCTTCCTGCCCAGGATATGGGAACCCCCAATGTTGTTTGATGGGATTATGAAAGGGTCTATTACAAAGAAATTGCCTAATGTCAATAACACTAATGCGAAAATCCTTGGTGGTCGTACAATACTAAGAGCGTCGCTATTTTAATGTTAGCAAGCGTTTTCGGTAAAAAGTGGAGGCATTGGGGACTACCGTATGGGCAGTGTACGCTGGCGTGGCAGCGGTGTTTTCCGCATTTTGATCAAAAAATGTGGACAAACAGTTTGAACAACCTACCGCAACTGTCTGACTAAAGTCTTGAAGGCCTTTGCACACGCTGGCGTCAACCCACCGTGTGTAAGCTTCCACAGCGAAGGTGTAAGACTTGGTCCGCTGCTTCGACGAGGTTGTCGCCCGCGTGCACAGGCCTCCGAGAGTTTTGTCAGAGAGTTGCGGTAGGTTATTTCAACTGGTTGTCCACATTCCGTGGTAGGAAGGCGGAAAATACGGTTGCAGCGCCGTTGCGCACTGCCCGTGCAGCTCTCTCTGATGCCTCCACTGGGCTTCGGTACCAAGGACGCTTGCCAACGTTATAACGGCGACACTCTCAGTGTTGTCAGACCACCTAGCGATTTCGCATACGGTCTATTGAGCGTAATTGACTGGATGCCATCTTTTATTTTAAACATGGGAAATATCGAAGCTTTTGACATAGTAAATCATACGAGGGTGGCCACAAAACTAACATGAATGAATTTCTGGTGGGCGGGTCGTTTGTAGTACCGGTTTCCGCAGGTAGCAGCTCTTGTCACCACCACTTCCGAGTGAGTTTGTCCGAACGGCAATGTCTGCAATAATGTTTTCCCAAACAGTTCTAAATTATTTCTTGTATGTTTGCAATGTTCAATTTGAAGGAACAGCATATGATGGTGAAATATTGTTTATTTTTATAGAAAACGGTGCCGAAAACTTGTGTACTGCTTCCTAGAGGTTACAAAAAGATACTATTGAGAAATTCCAAGTCTACGAGTAGTTTTTTTCGCTTTAAAGGCGGTGAATTATTGATCGACGATTGATCTCGCTCAGGGCGACATTCAACCTCAAGTGATGAAAACATAAAAAAACTTGACATTGTTCACTTCGAGTTTGGTCCTCTTGGTGAAACGGTTAATCAGGTTTTTTATCTGGGATATAGTAAGGCAGAAACGCCACGATATGAGGGAAAGGGGGAATGATAGTTCCATCACAACAATTTCCCAGCAAACACTGCCCTGTCAGTGCAACATTATTTTCATCGAAAATGTCATGACGACGCTTTTACATTTCCCGTATTCTAGGGACCTCGTCCCGTCTGACTTTGTTTCTGTTCGCCCGTACAAAAAGTCTTGAAAGGAAACTGTTTTGTGAATGTGAAAGGTCTTTTAAACCATACAGTGCAAAAAACGACGAACGATTTTGAAGCGCTTGGGGGAACAATTCACAAAACGCCGCTACATCCTTAGCAGACAACGCCGGTCGGCAAACCATTTCAGGAAGTGTGCCACTTAGCGCTGCTGGAGACAGAAGATGGCACTACGAACGTCCCACCCTAATGAAATTCGTTCCAGTTACTTTTGGGACCCCGCTCATATATTTTTTTTATTTATTGAAACTTTGGTTCTATTTTTCCAATATCTTGCTTGGTGTAAATCATATTCCTTTTTGCGTTACAGTATTTTCAGATTTTTTTTAATGGTGAAATGACTGTTGTGTTTCATGTTTTCATTATTTAATATTTTTAATGCATTCATAATATTGTTTTTTGGTTAGATGGCCTTGTTTTTATGTAAATTTATTGGTTTGTTTTATATTGAAAGGTGACAAACAGAAGCCTGGAAGGTTATTTCTGGCTCCAGAAAGTATCACTACTGTTATTATTATAGTTTGATTGTCAAGTGGTCGGAAAAGACTCCTTTTCAAATTTTCATTTCACAATATTTCAAAGTTTTTTTTTAACAAGGTTGTTTCAAAGCTTTTAAATATTTGTAAAGGAAAAAAATTGTGATTATAAAATTGTATATCAGGTGTGGAAACTAACAGAATAAAAACAATTGCCCGGTGAACACTTTGTCTCAATTCTTGTCGTAAAGCCCTAATGTTCTGAGCTTATTACACTGCTCAGATGAATTGTCCAAATGCTTGGAAAGTGACAACCTTTTGTTGTAAACAAGAAACTTCAAGATTTAAAATAATTTCATATAGGTGTATATTTCCTTCGAATGCAGTATATAAAAAAATCGCGGCTATGTTGGTTTTTTTCTTTTTTTAATATAATTCTTCCCCAATACTTTTTTTACATTACGTGCTTCATATTTAATTTAGGGGCTCTTAAAGTTGAGAAAGTAGGGCGACTCATCGGTCACTCGACCGACACTACCCTGCAGGGGGCACATGTGAAAGCAGTTGTTTGGTGAGTGGCGTCACCACGGACGCCAAGCCATGCCCGTTTGCCCACCCACGACTTCCTGTGCGCGGCTTTCCCCAGGGAAAACGGCATCGTGGAGGTTAAGTCGAGCCCGGGGTATGTTTGGACTATTTGTGGCCCCCCGGGTGAGGCTATGCACCACTTCGGCCCCCGCTTCCCGTTGAAGGGTGTCCTGGTTTGACCTGGTCGCGAATTGGATAACGCCTCCAGCAAAGCCTTTCTTTTGTTATGGTGCGTTGCCTATTACGTCGTTGGGCTCAATGATGGGCGGCACACAACAGGTTCTGAACCTTTTCCGCCTTTTATGGCTGCCCCCTTTCTAAACCCAGCTCACAGCAGCCCTGGAAAGGGCGCTGCCTTGAGCACAAACCCATGAAAAAGACCCCCCTGTGGAAACTTTTACCAGGCTCTTTGTTGTTCATTCTTTAGATGAACAAAGAACCGTTGCAAAGATCTATCTTTTTGCTGTGTCGAGGGTCCTGGAACATGCAATCGGGTTCTTTTAGAAGGCCAAGTAACTTCGCTCTAAAACCTCCTCGTTTAGGTGGATACAAAACTTTACAGCGATGGATTACGCAAGCTCACAAACATTGGCAATGTGAAAGTATCAGTGAGTATTCACCATAAACTCAAAACAATCCGTGTAGTTCTCCCCGAAGACGACCTTCTGAAAACGAGTGAAGAAGAATTCCTTGAACGAGTTAAAGGCGCCGGCGTTGTCGCTGTAAAACGTATTATGTTCCGTAAATATGACAAAGAAACTCCATCAAGGCACGTCATCCTGACCTCCGAGAAACATGCCATTCCCGCAACAATAAATGCAGGCTACCTGAACTGCCGCATTCGTCCCTACATCCCCCGTTCAACGATTTTTCCACTGCCAACGATTTGGCCACGGATCACAGAGTTGCTATGGAGGAGAGACCTGTTCTATGTGCGGAGGTCAGGATAACGTCGCTGACATCTGCGACTCAGTAGCCCGCTGCAGTAACTGCCTTATACCCCACCGAGCCTACTTCAGCACCTGTCTCCTGTGGCAAAAAAAAATATTTCATTAAAAGCCAAGGAAAATATTTCATACCCAAAAGACAAGAAGAGATTGTCTTTCCTGTCAAAGGGAGGCTATGCCGAGGTGGTGCTCAGGGGCCCTGCACCACGCTCGGATACGAGGACCACCCAGGTCTCCCCGGGAGATGCTGGCGGTGGCCCTCAGGGCCCCAACCCCAGAACGCGGGCAGCCCCTCCTCAAACAGCCTAAGGGAGCACGCACGCTGCCCCCTGACAGAGTGGGACGTCAACAGCCGTGCCAACCGTCTCTCCTCGGCCCTCTTCAAGGGAGAAGGAGCGAAGCTCTTGCTCCAAATCGCTTGAGAAGGGTTCTTCCTCTTGGGAACGGCGTGTCTCTCGACCGTCCTTGGCTCTAGAGGAGCGGAACCGATGGAGCAGAGCGGGTTGCACAGCTCCTCTTCCACCCCTTCCTGTGAATGGGGCCGAGAACATAAACTGCCCTCTCGAATACCCGATCAACCGAGGCCTACGGGCAAGCCTGCAGGCAAGCCTGCCTGCAAAACTCGGAGGACTGCAAAACTCGGGAGATGGAGGTGGCAGCTGAGACTGCTGATCCATCCACAAACCTGTTTGACCTTGAAGACATGGGTTGGCAGACCCCAAAACCCGACCACAAAGCGAAAACACCTGTTAAGCACGTAAATAAATTATCTACCCAATGCGTTTATTTTTACCCCATGAATTTTTCATCATGTATATACAGTATATATTTTAATTTTCGAGCTCTTCAATTTCACATTGTCTACTTTGTATGTGTATTGCATTGCGATAACTATTTTGGGTTGAGAATAAACTGGCTTTTTAAAATTAATTCCATTATTCATTTTCAGCGGCTTTTTTCAAATTGTGTCTTCTTTTAACGATCTTTTAGCTTCACACGTTCTTAAGGCAGGAGGTTTTTTACAGTGGAATCGCAGCGTACTTTTTCACAACCTGGATGATGTTCACTCATTGTTTCAGGAGTACACACCCTCTGCAGTTTGTCTCCAGGAGACATATTTGGGAGCGTCAAATAGTAATATCCTGCGATCATTTCAGGTCTTTCGCAAAGATCGCGTAACAACGTCTGGCAATTCCGGAGGAGTTGCCATTGTCGTCGGATTTCACGGTGCCAGCATTTGAAATCTCTTTGAACACACATTTCAAGGCTGTCGCAGTATGGTTGATGTTAGATCGCCTGATTAGCATATGGTCCCTCTACGTACCCCTATATCTTCCCTGACGCTGTCCGATCTTGAACGCCTTGCAGACCTGCTTCCAGAACTTAACTTTGTCCTAGGAGATTTTAATGCCCATAATCCACTCTGGGGAGGCCAACCGGTTGACAGTCGAGGATTTGTCATAGAGAGGTTTCTTTCCCGAAGAGCTGCCAGTCTCCTAAGTACTGGTGAGGTCACATATTTCTGCTCGACTCCCAACTCCATTTCCTGCCCCTTGACCTATCCATTGTTTCTTCATCCATGTTCACAAATTTCGCCTGGACTGTCCTGAACAACCCCACGTGGCAGTGAACACGTTCCTTTTCGTCTCATCCCAAGAGAGCCCTTACCTAGTGCCCCCTGGTGTCCTCCTCGTTGGAAATTACTACACTCCCTAGGCGGCGCAAGCTGCCGCCAAATTCAATAAACTAAGTGTTGAGCAGTCATGCATCAATTGAATTACGAACAGTTGATCTGCGGCCCGTTACCATTCAGTTCGATTATCGATAACAATTGTGATAATTCTGCCACCAGCTGAATGGGTGTTCTGTGCACTGAATAGCGCCAAGTGCGTGCACAGACGCGATGCGGATTGCATGGGACATGAAAGTGAATAACAAATGGTAACAGGTGAGCAGGAGCGTTGAACGATGGGAAAGGACGCTGCTTGAATCGGTGATGCATCCCTCTCCGCTGTTTACTGATAACGCCGGATCACTTACAGCAAGCATATACTCTGTTCAATAAAGACTGCATTCCACTTGTTGCTATAGGATTCCTTCGTCGAATGTTTTCTGGCTGCGAAACAAATCCTCCGGCCGCGCGAAAGCAGTCGCGGACAAACCCTGCGAATCCTCCACTCACATTGTCGCCTCTACTAGTAATACGTGCGGTGACGGTGCTTCGAGACGCGTTTCGGAGTGTTTTAGTGCGCACGGAAGACAGCGAACGAGCATACCAACTTGAAAATCGTATGTTAGCGGAAATCAGTCCGGTTCGCTGGGCCTTACTCGTATTGCTCCCCTGTCGCTTGCCTACCGCCATGCTTCTTTGCGGGTAGTCGCCGCGACTGCATGCTGAGCGCATGCGGTGTGACTACGTATGGGTCATTAGCATAACTAAAGGAGAGTAGCGATAACTGTGACGACTTCTGACTACCACAAATGTAGTACCCTACGAGTACCCTTATGTTTACAGTGTACTTGTTTCTGGTGCAGGATGAAAATAAGCCCACGTACGCTGTGCATTGGGTTGCCCCGTGGAATCTATGACAATGAATTGCCCCATCTGCTGTGTCTGATAACCAGAGCAATCAAGTCATATGGGATGAAGGTTGTACGTTCATTTTCTCGCCTTATATAGGTCTTGACGTCATGTTGGGTGATCTGCGGCGTGATTTGTTTTGTAGGAAACTCGTGACATTGTGGCGGTCAGAAAAGTCGTACATCGATAGAAATCAACAAACTGATCTTTATATTTGCAAAAAAACTGAAAATAACATACAAATGGGGCTCCGCTGAGACTGCCCTGCTGCACCGTCGATCGCTGCCACACTCGTGCTGCTGTGTCCGAACTCGGAGCTGGGTCCCGTCGGTGCTGCTCGTGCCGTGCGCTTAAGACATCATTAGAGGCTGACGTTCAATGAGCCACCACTCTTAAGGCTCTGTTATACTCCGACGTAACGCATGCGCGCGTGCGAGCGCGTCACAGCGACGTCACGTCGGCGAAAACCCGACGGTCTGTACTCCGGCGTCGTGGCGAAACCGACGCGACCGGCGGCGTTCGACGCAGCCTGACCGCCTCGACGCCAAAATGGAGCATGCCGTATTCCGCGCCGGCCGCGCCGGCGACGCCCGACCAGGATGCATCACGCGCTGGCTCCCGGCAGCCCTCGCGGGGGAAGCGCGGCGAATACCAGCAGTAGCAGACGACGGGAGCACCACTCCGTGGTGGCGTCATGTTTGAAAAATCGGACTCAGTCGTCGAGAAGCTGATCGAGGGAATTCGTCCTCACCCGTTTGTCTACGACACGAGGAAGCTTGAGTACCGTATACGGTGCGCTTGTCAAAGATGTACCGGATGTACATTGGCCGCCTACGCTTGCGGCGCAGGCGGTGCACCAACAGTGCAAGCGCGAGTTTTCGTCGTGCCAGGTACGTCCACGTTATCGTTGGAACTTGGCGCTCAAGAAGCGCGATAATTTTCGTCTGCGATTCGATACGAAAAGGAACCGGAAGTGGCGCACTCTCGCAGAAAATGTGCCTCGTAGTCAAATTCTGCGCATGCGCCGCGCCGGCGGCCCACCGACGCGCGCCGCGGTATCCGCCAAAGCCGCCGGAGTATAAAGAGGGCGAAGTTTTGACGCGCGCGGCGTGACTGACGTGACGTAACCGACTTCGGCCAGCGTTCGCTAGCGCGCGCGTTACGTCGGAGTATAACAGAGCCTTTAGTTTGCCCTTGAAGGTGTATCCACGCGACGGACCAAATTGCTGTTTTGGTCCGCGGGCCGCGCATCACGTGATCTTACGTCACTCGTCAACGAGGTCCGCCGGCTGCCCGCGGCCCGCGCTTCTGAGAAATACCAAGCGTCTTTTCTCACCCGGACCTTGGTGGCGGGCCGCGGCGCGCTTAATATAATTAAAGCGCTAAGTTTGTCAACAAGCTGACTATTGTTGTTAAAATTGGATTTCAAATCCAAAGTCGTTTTCTTTCGGAGCCAACTGTTGAAGGCGAACCTTTTGTTGTGCGACGATGGTGGCATGGCGCGACGATGCAACGTTTTACTTCATCGCGCTCGTGGAGCAATTCTCCGCTGCGTGGGAGAGTAGTCGCGACGACTACTAAAATAATCATTTAGGAGGTCTCTGTGGCAGAACATCGCCCATGCAATGACCGAAGCTTGGCCCGCGTACGCGAATTTTCTGCCCTACTGTTGAAGCGTTAAATAACCGTCGAAATGCACAAACGGGAAAAAAGTAAAACAGAGGTATCACGGTTGCCGCGATAATGCAGACTAACGGCAGCTTTCATCGTACGGTTGTCCAAACATAATATTGCTTAAAGTTTTGTACTATATATTACCTTAAAAATAAAAATCAAGAGTTAGAGCGGCCTGTTCGCTCCGTCATCTGCTCTTTTGGTCCGCCGTGTGGATGGTCATTGCAGCCGGGCGGCCCGCTGGCCGCGCATCACTTTATCAATCGGTCGGTGTCCCAGTCCGTCGTGTGGATACAACTTTACCGCTTATTCACACTGGAAGCGGATTTGCGAAAGCGGTTTTATAAATATCCAGTACAATTTCACGCGCATTTGAAGCAAATACGCTTAAATTGTACTGGATCTACAACAACGCTACAACACTAGGAGATTAGAAGGGAACGAGTGGTGGCATGACATCAGCCGCGTGGCCTCCACAAGCCATGCCCCCTTGACGCCTCGCCTCTTTCTCATTTTTCTCCTTACCCTCTTCAATTATCGGGCCAGCGTGACCACAGCACGTGACCGTCGCGTGGTTGATGGTTGCGAGTAGCAGGAGTGCGGTGCTGGTGCGTTTAATTTATCACTCATCACAGCTGGAAACTGTGACCCGCGCTCTGCCTACCGATTCTACACCTCCTGAGCTTCGTTATGTGCCTCAACTATAATGCAAATGCATTCTGTTTTCTACAGACCATTACTATCCTGAAAATGATAGTATTCAACGTGGGACGTCAGCTCTGTAAGGATTGCCTTTTCGCGTGTTTTGGGTAATATACTTCTCATCTGCGTGCATTAGCGGGTAGTTTTCTTTTGTCTCCTGGCCACTAATTACTTCATTAGCTAAAACACGAACAAACTATATACACACATGATTGCGTAACTATGTCGACCCGAAGTTAGACCGATACTCAGGCAATTTTACAGCAATGATTTTCGCGCCCGCCTGCAAACTTGATAGCTGCGCTCTCATCGCTTTCATGTTATGTCACACTACAATACGTTTGGCTTTTTCTTTTTGTTGCGGCCGCTATGTAACTCGTCCACTGGGACGTTTTGTTGCGGTTGTGACAAATTGAACCAGCTCTATTTGACTCGAGGTTGGAATATGTTTTATTGACTATTGGAAATGCACGAAGCACAAAACACTCCTCTTCGATGGGGTTCAACCTCCGCCGTGAGCAACGGCCGAAATTAACCGTTTCCGTAGTTCGGTGACCGTTAGAAATCTGAGAGAATTCTTTACTGATTACTCTTATCGTAAAAAAAACTATGTGTTTGTAATACGCCAAGGGCTTACCGGTGAAAGCTTACCCCCGCTGAAGAAAAGCCAGTGTGATAGCGGCGGCCGACCACGCTGCAGGCGCCCATCCTGTGGCTGGAGGAAATTAGAGTTCGTGCGACGCCAGGTTTTCGTTTTCTCCGTTGCGATTGCGGCGATTGCCCTGATCGTCCCGTGTACCAGCAGCGGTGTGTCGTCTGCTCGTGATCCGCCTCAACCGCTTGCTTGCTTCACGTCTAGCCTTCGATCTGATAAAACCTTCTGGATGGAGCGCTCGCAATCCTGCAAGGAATCCCTCTACGCAGAACCATTCATCTTGGACGTGACATGTCACGCGCACCAATTGCTTGAGATATTTATGGTCACGTTGGCCACAAGATCGTTACAACTTTTCATCACTAGGTTTCACCCATATGACAACGTGCCCCCTCTAGTATTTATAACATCCTTGGTAGAACATCACATGCGATGATCATCTAATGACCCTGTTATAATAATTCTTAAAGGGCATCGCAGATCCGATGGATTCTAAAAATTATGGGATCACGATTAATTCCATAGTTATACGCACTAATAAACGACTTCACATTTGTTTATTCGCGAACTGCGATAAATTGTTTCTACAATCTCGCTTAAATGATGAGCCGAGACCAACCTCAAAACAAAACCTCCAACGGGAAACATTAGCAGAGACGGCGAATTCACGACCAGGTTACAAATATCGCGTGGTAGTAACTATCATGTTTAGGCGGGAACAGCCAGACGGCGTGGCGCGGACTGCCGAGCGCGCGAGTCGTCTGCTTGGCTTCTCACGATGTCTGTGTCGTAGCGGCCTTAGACCCTGCCTAATCGCAAACAAGATCATGGTGTCTCGAAACAGCATCTCGTAAACGCTAGTCGAGAGTGCCCACCTAAATAAAGCCGCAGTGTATGCGCACGTAGCACAAACCAAAGGCAGGTATTGTAGCGGACATGAAGCAGACCACCCGGAAGGTTTGGGGAAATCCGTGCTCGCACTTATCTAGAGATGGGCAAAACGGCTCACTTCAGTGAGCGGCTGGAAGCGGCTCAGCTCACTGAAATGAACCGGCACATTTGAACGACTCACTGGCTCACTTCGGTGACTGGGTCCCTCAGGAGCGAGCCGGGTCTTTTGAGCCGCTTCCTTAAAGAACGTGTGAGCCGTGGTTCTTTCGGAGACAAAAAATCCGCTCTCTCTCGTTTACTGAGCCGTGCCCGTAGATGTCCCGAACAGTACTGTCGGAGCCGGGTGGCCGGGTCAACGGATGGCGCCGTTCGTTGACCGCTGCCATTTGAACGATGTCTCACGATTCTCGGCGATCGTGCATCGTGTGCTGGTGCGGCGCTTCGAAGGTAGCTGTGAACTAGTTATAACACTGTTATTCTACTCGTGCATATGTCTTTTTCTCAAAGCCATATAACTAGACTGCATAGCACTGGTTACACTGCAACCTGTGCTATGCAGTCTAGGTGAAGGCAAGCCGCGAACCAATGATGGGTTAATATCTGCATGGCTGCCATAGGCTCCGCATAGGCTCCGTCGACGCTAGTGCCCAAGCCCTATTCAGTTACAGCCCTAGCAGGAAGGTGCCACTTTTGTCAACAAAAAGGCTGTTTTCTTCGCCATGCAGCAGGAACGGAATGGAGTTGCTTTCCCGCACTACTAATATATCGTGTGCAAATCGCACCCGGCAAAAGACCCGGCCAATGCCCAGCCCTGACCCGGCCGACCCAGCTCCGACTCGGGACTCGGCACGGCCAACTGAACGAGACAGAACCGGCTCCCAAAGGAACCGCCGCTCACTTTTACTGAGCCACGGCTCACTCGCTCTTTAAAAAGAGCGGCTCATAAGATCCTGCTCGCTCTTGAGCGACCCATTTCTACGCTTATCACGTGGACGCCGCTGATCCAACAACGGGAGGAGACGCTGCTGACTTAAACAACCGGATTTGTGCATAGAGATAAAAACAAACAAAAAGGGTGAATGTGTCTAAGTAGTTACCAAATGGTGGCTGCACTAACACCGCACTGCGCTGTAAATTGTAAGCCTGTTACCACCTAGAAATAGCATATTTCGGCGACAGGGCTTGAATGAAAGTTTGTGGGCCCGTTTTATAGAGATTTAGACCGGAGTTCATTGTGACATTTGACCTGTGGTCATCTTGGATGATTCTAAAGAAGTCTACAATGCTTTCTCAGTAAAGTAAATCGAAGTGGAGTTGCGCTTTAAGACATATGTTTATGTTCACAGTAGAGTCACCTTCTCCTTGTGACTTAGTAAGTAGGACATAGAGCTCTGGATCACATGGCACTAGACTCGATTCCTGTTGCGTTTGCGGTGATAAATTTTCTCATTTTGAATAACTGAATAATAATTTAGATTAATGGTGGCTGCGATAGGTAGTTCTTTCACTATTTTTTATATTTTGTACGATATTGGGAATGGTTAGTTCCTCCTATGGGGCTATTGGTGCTTCATTGGGCATTGGCCTGTATAAAAAGGTTCTCCTAGTCACTTTGTATGTCATTCGGAAAAGAATACAGTATGTATGACGGCTCAGCCTTTCTAGTCAAAACCTCTGATTTTAAAAATGACAAAAAAGCAATTCTGCAATTTTCTTGTTATTAGGGGCCTACGGCCGCTTCACATACGGCCGCTTCGCATCAAAGCCAGGGCTCGAGAAGGCGGCGAGGGAGGGCGAGAAGCCCGGCCGCGGGAAAGACACACTGAAAAGGCAGACACTAAAGGACGTTGTGAAAAATTTAATGGGAGATTACTTAGTTGATAAAAACAGGGGGGGGGGCCCTTACAAAAAATTGTTACGCTTTTCTGTTGAAAAGCTGTTGAAAAAAGTCAATAGAGAATATATAATGTCAACAGCTTTTCTGTTTACTTTCTTTTGAATATTGGCCCACTTTTCTAATGAAAGTCAACAGACTTCCCATGATGCTTTTCTGTTGAAAAGCTGTTGAAAAAAGTCATGAGAGGATATAAAATGTCAATACCTTTTCAACTGACTTTCTCTAGCTTTTTTGTTGACTTTCTTTCGAATATTGGCTCACTTTGTAATAAGAAAGTCAACAGACTTTCTGTCGCCTCAAAGATTCTTTTTCTGCTGCTTTTCAATTGAAATGCTACAGCTTTTCAACTAAAAAGCTACAAAAGATTAAAAAGAAAAAAAAATAGCTTAGCTATTTTTTCAACAAAGTTTTGGAAGCTTACTATGGCTTTCCACTGTCCTCCAAAATGGCTGCAGCAAAATTCCGTAAAAAAAAAAAAAGAAACGCGATTTTTTTTCAATTTTGGTAGTAAATGGCGCCCCTGTGGTATTTGAAGGCACTACTACTACATATACCCGAGAAATACACATTAGAAACGAAGACAAACACAAACACCATGAAGCACTGAACACCTGAAACACAGTCCCATTGACTGCTCCAGAGCCTTATATAGCCTACATATTGAAGGAATTCATTTGGTCGGTGACCACCTCAACACTTATTAAGGTTCCAAGTATTTGATCTTCTCCTCGCGAGTCCGTCAAAGGGAAAACAGTATTGTGAAGGTTGTGGACGATATCTCTTACTAGAAAGCAATGGTACATCTAATAATAATTCGGGACAGTTGCTAAACCAACAGCCACAAATACGGCTCCTAGAAGAAATATTATCGCTTCTCTGCATAGCACCACTCAGGACGAAGCGAGTCAAGACAGTTTCTCCACTTTCAAATAGTGATTTTGCTTTTTTTTACTAGTTGACTATTTCATATGGTCATTCAAGTCACTATAGTCACTTACAAAGTCAGAACGGCAGGACATGCTTTTCGAACGCCTGGCCTCCAGCCCACGCCCCATGCCTTCCGTCGTGCTTTGACTGCACGCGCGCGCTCGACGTGCCCGAACGCCGAAGCGTTTTCAAGGGTAGTAGGCTCGGGTTGGAAGCGGGACAACTGAAGCTGCCCCTTACAAAAAAATTATATCTGGCCATATCTGAAGATTTCAGATATGGCCATATAAAATTGGCCACATATAACCTGATATGGTATATCTGCCAGATATAGCTTCATAATGCCAGATATAGCCTCATATCCCGGGCCAGATATGGAAATCCAAGATCTGGCTAAGTAAGGAAATTCCAGATCTGGCCAGGCATATCAAAAGGACACAAGCCTGAAATCAGCACTTTATATATTTTTATTGTCTACAATTCTCCCAAGTGCCCCTGCCCGCACTCGAGGAATTATAGGAACGCTGATCCAGCTCCCTAGTGATCGCTAGTTTTGACCAATTTCATGGTTACACAGTTTCGAGTGTAATTCGTAGTCACCCTGAACAAGCGTCCCAAAGGGCTCAAGGACCTGTCATATCACTTTTAAAATTTCTCGTCAATGGCAGCGTTTACGATACTGTGCATTCTGTCCAAACTTCAACCAGGCTGAGGCGCTGAAATCTCTTACAAGATTATCATTCTCGTGATTGTTGTTACAGCAGGAATTACTTAAAAGCCGAGAAATCACAACAACCAAAACCGGGATTTAGCTCGGATTCAGCGGAGCTGTTTCTAGCATTTTTAGCGTTTCTAACTTAAAATCAGCGTCTTTGAAGCTGTACGAGAATGATAATAATGTAAGAGATATATCTGCAGCTCATCCAGGTTGAAGGTTGAACAGAATGCACAGTACTGACATTGGCGAAAAATGTTAAAAGTGATATGACAGGTACTTGGGTTCAATACGACACTTGTTCAGGGTGACTCTGAATTACACTCAAAACTGTGTAACCAAAGAATTGGTCGAAATTTCCGATCACTAGGCAGCTGAAGAAACACCATCCCCATGATTCCTCGAGTACGGGCTTAGGCGCTTGGCGGATTTAGCAAATCGTCTATTCCGGCGTAATATGAACACTTCAAAATAATTAATTCTACATTGAAATCCTCGTGACAATTAGCACAAATAATCTCAAACTTAAGCTTGCCAAAGCTGAAGTTTGGGATTATTTGTGCTAATATTTAACTTGCGAACAATGAGTCATTCATATTTTGCTAACAAAGTAAATTTTTAACTTTTTTAAACTTCTTAATATATTGAAAACCGGCCGCCAGGTAATGCTGTATATACGCCAGATAAGGCTGTGTATACCCCAGATAAGTCTGTATATACGCCATATCAGGCTGTATATACGCCAGATAAGTCTGTATATACGCCAGATATGTCTGATATGCGCCATATCAGTCTGTATATATGCCAGATAAGTCTGTATATAGGCTGTATATAATCATATAATGTTTGATATGGCCAGATATGGCCCAGATATAAGATTTCCATACGGGGCTTCTCGTTCTCACCTTGTCAGAGACTATTGAAAAACTTAGCCGCTTTTGACATCTAGTTGAGGTTTACAATGTTAAAAAAACCAACAGAAAGTCTGTAGCTTTTCTATTGACACTGGCTATAGAGAGTCAACTGAAAATTTTCAACACGAAGTAAACAGAACGTCTGCAGTCATTCTGATGACACTGTCAACAGAAAGTCAGCAGAAAGAAATCAACATAAAGTCAATAGAAAGTCAACAGCTTTTCTTTTGACTCAGGTTGAAGAAACCATCAGAAAAGTTTCAACACAAAGTCAACAAACTTTCTGTTGACCATGTCAACTGAAAGTCAGCAAAAAAAATCAACATTCAGTCAATAGAAAGTCAACAGCTTTTCTTTTGTCTCAGGCTGACGAAAAGCATCAGAAAAGTTTCAACAGAAAGTCAACAAACTTTCTGTTGACCATGTCAACAGAAAATCAACAGAAAAAAATCAACATGAAGTTAATAGAAAGTCAACAGCTTTTCTTTTGACTCAGGTTGACGAAACTCATCAGAAAAGTTTCAACACAAAGTCAACAAACTTTCTGTTGACCATGTCAACAGAAAGTCAAAGTCAAAAGAAAGTAATCACAGTCAACAGAAAGTCAACACGTTTTCAATAAAAAGTCAAAAATCATTTTAATAGGGGGGGGGGGTGCAGAGGGCCTATAAACGGAAGTACACTGGCTCCACAGATGTGTGAGGTGCTGTTATGCGCAAATTTTCTTTTATATTTGCTTGTTTTATTCACATTTTGATGGCTGCCCATCTATTGTCGCCTATTAGATTCCATTTTATTGTAGAGCGCAGCTCTTAGGCGCCCGTTTCCGGCTTGAGCAGCGTCGGCATTGGCGTCGCCGTCGCCGTCGGCGTAACCGCGTGGTGCATGATGGGTAAATTTCCCCGCTAAATTTAGGTGGAAATTTTCCCCGCTAATATTGTCCGAAAAATTTCGCCGCTAAATTTAGCGGACACCTTTCCCACTAAATCTAGCGGAAAAGTTTCCCCGCTAAATTTAGCGGAAAAGTTTCTTCCCAAAGTATAGCGGAAAAGTTTCCCGCTAAATTCAGGGGAAAAATGTCCAAGCTAAATTAAGCGGAAATATTTTGCCGCTAAATCTAGTGGATAAGTTTCCCCGCTAAATCTAGCGGAAAATTTCGCCGCTAAATTTAACGGAAAACTTTCTCCGCTAAATCTAGTAGAAAATTGTCCCCGCTAAATCTAGTGGGGAACTTGCCCACTAATTGTAGCGGAAAATTTCCCCACTAAATTTAGCGGAAAAAATTCCCTGCTAAATTTAGCCGAAACATTTTCTCCGCTAAATTTAGCCACGCATTTTCTCCACTAATTTTAGCGGAAGAATTCCCGGCTAAATTAAGCAGAAAGTTTTCACCGCTAAATTTAGCGGAAAAAAAAATTTCACCGCAAAATTTAGCGGAAAAAAAATCTCCGCCAGATCTAGCGGAAATGTTTCCCAACTAAATGTAGCGAGATATTTTTTCCGATAAATTTAGCGCAAGATTTTTCCCTAGGTGAGAGGCGAGCAGGACTGGAGGAGCTACGTTCCAATTCGGTGTTACAGGGAGTAGTAAACGGCTTTCATTTTTTTCTGCCATAACTGTCAAGGAATATGTTTACGCTCTTAGATTATTATTTTTTTAATTGTTGCTTTCTGCATGGTTCAGGACCCTTTCTTGTTTCATGTAGCGGCTAAACGCTCCGGACTCTTTCCGGACTAATTTTTAACCGGCTTTTTAAGGTGGCGGTCCCACGGCGGCCATCTTGAACGAGCCATTAGTTCAACCACTATACTTCGTTTCAGCTTGGGTCCAGACGCAGCCGATGCTACAAGCGCGAGCTCCGGGCTTCCAGCGTCCCTGCCAAGCACGCGCGATCGTGCAGTACAGACACTGTTCAGGGCCACACGCTCGTGCTTGTAGAGCCGGCTGCGTCTGGACCAAAACTGAAACGAAGTATAGAATGCGGCACTGAACCGTGTGGCCTAAAGTCTATATAGACCAGTGTCCGAAATCCTCGCCCCAGCGATAAAATTGGGAATAATAATCTCAAACGCAGGCTCTCGTGAAGAGAGGGGCTGCGCATAAAAATATTTTGCTTTTTACAGGATTCGTTGCATCGGAGTTTTTCTTGGAGCTTCGTGATTATGCATTTCAGACGTTCTTGCATTACCATATCTGCGAAGGTTTCTAAAAAAACGGAGTCTCGCAAAAAGCGCAGCCCCCCTACTGTGTCATGGCGTCGGCAAAAACAAACATGGCGGCGCCCATGGAGCAGAGCAGACACTTGTCTATAGGCTCCCTACGTAAGCCAGAGTTACGCGTCTGTTTTCCACGTGCCGCGTGCCGCCCTAGCCGCTATTCGCCGAGATCCAATCACGTGAAGAGCCGGATCAAGAGCCGTGCAGGAAAGTAGACGTTTCACGTGCACCGGCGTATGTTCCCCTGCTTTTGGGCGCGCCGCGCACCTCGAACGCGCGGCGCCGCTATTCCACGAATAGACCATTTGCTGTCTTATCTAAGCATCAAGAAGAATGCAGGGATTGGTGTTCCACGCGCCACACGCGCACGCCTTTCCTGTATAAAAGATTCGAAGTAAATAACCAAAAGAAAGCATTGACGAACGCGCGTGCAGATGCCATTTGTTTTAGGTTTTTGCTTTGGAAAAGTTACTACTGCTGAGGCCACCACGTGCGGCGCGTGGAACACCAATCCCTGCATTCTCCTTGATGCTTGGGTAAGACAGCAATAGGTCTATTCAGACGCGTGAGCAGCAGGATCAACATGCCATGCAGGAAAGACGGCGCTACGGGGATGAACGCGCAACTCTGGATCCCGTAGGTAGCCTACTCTAGTGTGGACAGAAAAATGGCTCGTGGCAGTGATGTTCCTCATATGCTCTTCATTTCCTCCTTTCTGCTGCTCGTCCGTGCACGTTCAGCGCTCAGCGCGTGCTCTCGCTAACGCATATGCCAGCAAACGTGTCAGTGTATCTAGCTGTGCCCCGTTCGCCCAGATGCGGAGCCCAGCTGGCTCATCTACCGGAGTGAGGGTGCCAAATTGGGCACACTTTTCTCTTTGATACTGGCTTTGTTCCGCGCTGCAGGGTTGGCAAAGCGATTTCTTTGGAGGCTCACAAGGCTGACAAGCCAGTAGCTATCGTTTTAACGATTAAAATATTATATCAATCGGTGAAGAATGTTATCCAACGATAAAAAAAATATATATATATATATATATATAAAACATCACGCCCGTATCTAGGAATTGTTGTGGGGGTAAGGAAAGGGGGCGGGGGTGTTTAGCGATAAAATGGCATCAATCAAGCTGCAAGGGCCACGATATTTTTTTTAGCAAACGAAACAATGAGACTATATTCTGCGGGCTGGTCACTTTTTGAAAGGCTTCTATGATCTCCCTCCCGACGCGTTCACGAAAATTTACCAGCTTTGTCGTAATTCGGAAGCGTCTCCGCTACATTCCCATTTTTGCGTGCCCATCGGGTGCTGATTGTTGGGTGCGGCGTCCTCCACTTTGTTTTATGCTCATGGAGCTGGCCGTTTACGCAGCGACACGTTTGACTGATGTGTTCAGCGCCGCCGGACATGGACCTTAAAAGTTCAGCTCAGTCTTCGCAGTAATTAGCCTGTAAGCATGTCTCTTATTGCAGCAAGGAGGCGGGATCGAGTCCCTTTCTGTTGACCGTCTTGCACATATATCCAAGATTTGATTTGCATGTGAAAACTTCATCTGCGTCAAATCTTGGGGCGACGTTCTTAAACCGGTGGGCCAGCCTGTGCACGTACATAGTTCGAACCAACGTGTTTTTAAAAAGCAATCCAAATTGAGAGCCGTTTACAACTCCCTGTAACGCCAAATTATAGCGCTGCTCTTGAGGAGGAGGAGGGAAGGGTACTTATTGGGAGTGTATACCCCTCCTTCCTCCTCCTCACCTCCTCATCATATCTGCTACTCCTCCGTCCGAGTGGCGTCGCCTTTGCCTCACTAGAGTATCGTGATCTCACAAGGGTCAAGTGATCTCACGAGGGTCACGTGACGTCACCAGGGTAAAGTGACCTCACGGGGGTCACGTAACCCGCTTGGCGTCCCGTCACCCCTGTGAGGTCGCGTGGCGATGGCGATGTCAATGACGTCACCAGAGACGTCAGGTATGACGTTATCAGTGACGTCGCGTCACGTCATCCCGATGACGTTATCGATATATTTACCGTCACTGATGACGCCATCGTCACTGATGCCGTCATCGGTGACGTCACGAGTCCCACAATGCACCGCGCAGTGACGCCGACGGCGATGGCGACGTCGCTGAAGCCGTAAACGGGCGCCTAAACGCACGACCACATTGGCGTCGCGGAAGCTTGCGGCGTGACGGTCGACGCCGAAGGCTGCCGACCAAAACCACTTTTCGGCTTCAGTGGCGCGACGCACAGAGCCGTAGTAGGGTACCTGCATGTCTGTCTGTCTCAGGGTGAAGACATCCATTGTTGCCCTGATTGTGCCAGCGCGTGACGCTCTCGCGCACTCGGTGCGTGACTTGGGCGCTAAAATGGCGCCTATGCATTAGCCAAAGCAACACGCTCGAGCTGAGTGACACCGGATTGCGGGCACTTCAAAATGCATAAAAAAACGATTGGGCGTGAAAATGGCTGAGATGTCACCACTCAAGCAAAGCGCGCGTGTGTATGAATGCACTCTAAGCCGTAGAGCCAATCGGTCCTTGCGCGGTTCAGAGCTCGCCGCTCCTCGCTACAGAAAAGTGGAGCCGATGGGGGGTGGCGTACTTAGTAACGTATTGATTGTGCTCACGTAATGTTGCTTTGCTTTGTTGCGAACTGTTTAAACATTTGCGGATGACAAAAAAACGTTTCCTGCCATTTCAGATAAAGTTTCAGATAACTGACAACCATCATTTTAAGCACCAAGATCTGTATGAAGCGTAGCTTATTTAGTGGATCTAGTTAAGCTCAACCGCACACGGACAGAAAGATAACAAACTGATTGGCCTCACGCTCTCGGCGCTGCTTCAGTGGCTTCACCAGCCCGTAGCGTTGGCTGCGCTTCTAAGGTAAAGCGAAACAAACATTCAGATATTAGGGTTTTAGAAGCCAAAACAACAATAATCAACTGACACGCCTCAATAAAAAAATGCGGGCTTATTTGATCAACTGGATATATTTACACGTGTAACCGAAATCTCAGATTGGCCTCCGTCAGATTGCGGGTATTTGAATTTGACCGGTATTTGAATTTGAAAAATATTGATTCATGGGCCAGCGCGTAGGCTCAGATACACTGGCAGTTTTTATTGTTTTGTGTTTTATTTTAATATTTTTGCCGCTTAAAAACCACCGAAGAAGTTTTTGAAACAAAATATAGTCGAACCAGTTCGACCAGCATAGTTTGATTTCAAAAACTATTTTTGGAAGTGAAAAGAACATTAAATGTTTTCGCATACATGGTGGGATCCCAAAGGGCGAAATCCGAATGGCGAAATCACTTTCATGGCGCCCATTTTATTTATATTGCTTCAGGCATGTGTTCCGAAGCAAAGTAGAACGCACGCAAAAGCAGATCTGGTGCACCCGCAGCCTCGCGCTTGTTGTTCTGACATCTCTGGCTTGGTCACTGCGTGCATCCGGGCATCTCACACCCTGATATCTGGCGGTTTTTATTTCTTTCAGGTGGCGTTCCAAGCCGCACACGACGAAAAATGCACATCAAGTTATTCTTGAGGAGGTGTCGCCATCTGTATGTTATATTAAAAAAACTGCAGTTTGCCGTAACTGAATGGGAAAAGTTCGAAGTCTTATAACGTTCTTAACGTGTAATATCTCAATATGGAAGTTCTGGAAAATGTAATATCGAAGGATGCTTCATAATTTAATGTCTCATAGTTTTGAATAGTTGACATGGTTCCGTTTTTATAGCATCAAAAGATAATACCATTTTAAACTTTATATTTTTATTTATTTTAATATGAACATTATCTGTACAGTTCGTTGCTTACTTTTTAATTCACTATATTCAACCGAACGCTCACGTAAAATATCGCGGGACGATGTGACGTTATAACTCGAGAAATATTTGTTTCTTATAATAGGGACTGTGGTTTATTAAGAGCTGAAAAATTAAATAACCACTAAAAATATTCGTAATATCGAAACATTAAACATATTGCTAGAAAAACAGCTCTTTAATTTGACATTAACTTTATAATTTTAGGACACATAGAAAGAAAGTAATAAACCGTCAAAACAGCACCCAAAACGTCATGCAGGATGGGGTTGCACCTTAAACTGTCTCATGATCATTTACAACACAGATAAGGAAATATTCTAACTCTGGGTTGATCGACAAACTCTATCCGCTGACAGCTGTACTCCGTTGATCATGAAGCTCATAGTTCAGCTACAGTCGTTCAACCACTGCTAAATACCCGAGAGCTCGTGGTCTCTTCTTTGGAGAGTTAAGGCCAGTTCTCACATAGAGCGATGCCGAGTGACGTAACGCTGCTCGTTGGTTGGAAAACGTTTATTGTAAGAAAAAGAAAAGTCTTGCGACTGAAGTCTTTAGACTTTAAAAAATGTGAGGGGGGGGGGGGAGGGGAGGGGTCGCGCAGGTACAGGAGCTTGCTACGCGGTGCCTAGATGAATCTTTTTATTCCTGTAGAGGCGATGAAGTCTAGGAGACTCTTAAGCAGCTCCTTATTGCGTTCTGTATCTTCTAACGCTTGTAATGGTTGGGTCCATTCTTCATAACTTATTACCCTTGCTGAGGTCTTATGCTTCATCCTCTTTTCTTTCCAGCACTCGCATTCCCAAATCATATGCCTTAGGCTTCCTGTAGTCTGTTCGCAGAAGGGGCAGCCGCTATCTTGGCTTATGCCTTTTCTACTAAGCGTACATGGGTCGTTCGTGGCTTCAGAGTGCAACCTCCTAATGCACACCCTTTGCCACCTACTGAGCCTCATTGTTGGTAGGGCAGGAGGGATAGGTTTAAGGGCATTAAGTCTGGCCCTTCTTCGTTCCTTATTGACGTCCCTGGCCTCGTGAGGAGCGAAGTCAAACGGGTCCCGTTGCTTGACGGGCACGATGGCTGGAAGCGTCGATTGGTGGCGATAGTATTGGAAGATTATCTCCGCCTTGGCTTCCCGCTCGGCCCTGTCTTGTCCAAGGATCCCTGAGTGACCGGGAACCCACTCCAGGTAGAAGTTGGTGTCCTTGCTTCTTGCTTCTTTGATGTTTATCATGATCTTTTGTGCTGCCTTGTCCATGGTGCATGGGTTTCGAAGTTCCTCGATGGCCTCTCTAGAGTCCGAGAAGAGGTATATAGTCTTCTTTTCTTCATGGCAGTGGCTCTGTATGGCGTCGGCCACTGCTTCTAGTTCGGCCCTTTTCACGTGGGTTCCTTCTTCCAGGAGCCTTCGCCCATAATTGTTCTTTGTCGTGTTAAACCATGCACAAGCCGCTTTTCCCTCCTTAGTAACTGTTGCATCGGTATAGATGACCTGGGTGTTTTCTTTTTTCTGGAGTTTTTTTACTCTCCTCAGGTGCTTCATCCCCGCAGTTTCCCTGTCCCTGACCTGGTCTCTTTTGTCTGGTACGTCTGTTTTGATTAGCGCCGATTCCCAGGGGGGAGGTTCCTCCTCTGGTTCCTCCATTTGTGGACATATGTTCCTCATTTTAATGAGTATCGCGCGCCCTGCCTTGGTGCCGTGAAGCCGAACTTTTTGGGTTGTGGCCGATTCTTCCGCCACGTCTTCAATTTCGTTTAGCTCTGCCCATTTTCTTACTTCCTCTTTCCGTGCATGCTTTGGTAAACCGATGACTACTCTTTGTGCTTTTCGCATAAGGATCTTGATTGATTCTTTCTGACTTGAACTGAGTGTGGTGTAATTGAAACCGTAAGTCGCCTTCGACACCAGGAAAGCCTTAATGAGCATTCTTAGCGTTTCTTCGTTGGCTCCCCATGACTTCGTTGCTGTTCTTCTGATAATACTTAGAGTATGGTTCCAGCTTTTTGTAAGCGCTTTAAGCCAATCGTTCGCTTTTCCGTTCTGGCATATGTGCATCCATTGTCTTCAACCACTTATCGTCTTGCATGAGCAACAGTTTTGAGGGTGCGATACAAAGCTGATGAATGCTCTCGTCAATTCGCGCTTGCCACTGGGTCAGCGCTAAGCTTGTAGCGCTCCGCTGCATGTGCGAACGAGTTTTCTTTTTTCTGCACAATGAGCGCTCGCCTCTTATAAAGGCTGTCTCAGTGTCAGGAGCGCGGGCTTGCCCAGGCTTGTATTTCTGGCAGCATTCTCATTTAAAGAATGAACAGTGTATGGAGTGTGTGCGATAGCACACGTTTCTGTGGGCCGGTCAAAAAATATAATTGGGTTGTGTGTATGTTTATACACCCTAGAACTTGGTCTCCCTCAACGGGCGACGAGTCTCCCAGCTGAAGATGAGCAATTTAGCCAGTGCAGTACAACCGCTAGTCTTGGGTCTTTAACGTGCGTCACGCAGTAATGATACACGACTGCACGCCGGTACGATGCTCATCCAGATCGAAACGGGCAGGGGTGGAAATTGAACCCATTATCGTGGGTTCTGCAGCGTGAGCTTTCGCTCCAGGGCCGGTCAGAATTACAGTAGGTCGTGCTCTTACCAGCTTCTGCACCCGAAGGCAGAAGAAGCAGGCGCTTCGCATATAAGAAAAAGAGACTGGAGAGTTGCAGCAGAGGCTGGCTGTTGAAAAAATGTTGGCTCATAGCGTGAATTTGAAACAATGATGATAATATAGGGCGCATGCGTTTCTTACGAAATTGTCCGTCCAATAAAATTGCAGAAAATGAAAACCTGCTCGGATAGATTGAGGGCGTGGTCGGCAAAGCAATAAAGAATAGAAATGCAGTACTTTGACAAGCTAGTCAGCGAAACTAGTTGTTCAAAGAGGCACTAAATGTAGCTACAACATTTGCTAGATGTGCTAAATGTGACTAAAGAAGCAGCTAATTGTGGCTTTAAAAAGTAACTGTTTAAAACGTAGCTCGTTTTGTGGCTCTAGTTTTGCTTTCGTCCGCAGTTCAGATAAAAAGGCACAGCCGCGAGCATGCCAGGAAGTTCTGATTAGAAAAAAAAGAAAAGGCTCGCACGTTTGCAGTCTTCAGCGTCACCTTCGCGCGCGCCCAATATTCTATTCGTTTTAAGTCTGAGTGGCGGCCTGATTGCTACTGTCCGAAGTTTTGCTTCTTTAATATGTAATGTCCTGCCTTTAATTCATCTGAAATATCCTCATTTGCTACCATGGCCTTGACAAGAGCGTCACATGCTCAGTTCTGTCCTATTTGCTTTTATTTCAACGCCCTAACTTGATTTATTATATTTTCGTTTTGCAGCAAACCACCTCCCCCCCCCCCATTCCTCTTGACACTCGAGTCTCCCACTGCAAATATGGGTAAGCTGCCGCAGGATTGAAAACAGCTTTCATACTTTTCGAAATTGTTTGGTTGTGGTTCTTGTTCTACGGTGACATCGCAGAGACACAATCATACACCAGGTACTCATAAAGACAAGCCCACTCGATGAGTATCAGGTGTGTGCTTGTTTCGCTGCGCTGTCACAATGCGGGATATCTTTTACATCTAATAACTTCAGTCGCCGAGAGCCTCCTTAAACAGATTAAAAAAGGAAAAATCACATCCCGGAAGCCACGCGTCAGATACTGTAATCAAAGACCGGTAGTCATCCCCTATATTCATAACATATCTCATAACCTTAAGAAGATTGGGAATCGCGCAAATATTGATGTAGTCTTTTCCGCGCCCATCAAGCTCTCAGGCCTATGTAAACAATTAGAATGGCAATCTGGGCTAGTTGGTTCATGATAACGCCTTGTTGTCGTCCCCTTTCTTGTTTCTTGTCCTTGTGTATTTTCGGCGCCCTGAAAGGTTAGCTATGTAAACAAGTTAATGCCATACAAAAAAACTAATACCGGCTGCACTAAAAAGCATAAAACCCCATACATACCTTGCTCAGAAGGAGTGGTTTATTCCTTTCCCCTTTCATGCGGCAAACAGTACATAGGACAAACTGGAAGATGCATAAATGACAGATTAAGGGAACATAACCAACAACACCTGATTAACAAACTCAGGACTTTTGGGCATCCACTGCCGTAACTGTGGGTGCACCGCGGACTTTAAAAAAGCGCCGTAATTGGAAAAAACCATCACCAATTAACACGTGAGATAATAGAGGCAGCTAACATCATAAAAAAGAGTGACACTTGTGTTAGTAGTCCCTCCATAACGCTTACTGAAAAATAATTGTTATTTCTTGACTCTCGAAGGTAATGTGCGATAGAGATTGCTGTTTGTGTTGTGCAAAAGAGAACGAAGTGAGACATGACAAATTAATACGGGTAAAAGAAAAAGAAAGAAGACGAAAATACAATTTGAGTTGTAAGTCAGCGCGACTTGAGTGACCGTTTTTCTGGTGTGCCTGCAATTTCTGTGTGAGTGAGTTTACTTCTGCGCTTCTCCTACAACAGTAGAATAGGGTTCACGACTTCGCCCAAGCATCCATCTTATCAAGTGGCGCTTAGGCTAATTAGATAAGGTTATGAGCATTACGGATGAAATGACGACATCATTCACCATTCATTCAGGATATATGTCGCTCTCTTATCAGATGTTTGCCTTATCTCGCACAAAATATTTATTGTACACGGAAAGGAGTTGCTCTACTGTACATATGTATACCAGATTTTATTATTATACAGGTTTTAATGTTAATTTGAATATACTTGAAATAATGAAATGATTCCCTTTTTGCCATGCATTTATCAGGCTTACTGACATTACAACAGGATATTGCTTTATGTTGATAGGCTAATAAATAAAATCCTTTAATTAACTTCTTCTTTATTGGTTTTCGCGGTCACGTTACAATCACAGTTTTATGGGGAATTAACACAGTCGGGCCTCAATATGAACCTTGTTTAATGGGTGTCCCGTTATATAAACACTATTTTCAGAGACAAACAAAAAAATGCATACATTTATGTATTTTTGTTTTTATAGAAAACTCACATTATGAGCAATTGCTTTGGGGAAACTAAGTGGTACATATTAATCCGTTTTCGTCTCGGTTCATTAACTTCTACACAATAAAATAATGAAATATCGACTTTTTCTTTCTCTCCCACTGACCGCAAAACAAGTTGCGGCGTAATTTTGACGGTCGTGACGTACGCTGGGACAGGAACCGGAAGTTCTCTCGGCTGCAGAATGGGAGCGTCAGCGGCGGCGAGTTGGGGGTGCGCCGGTAGGTTTTACTGCGCTGATGGCGCTGATGTCACCGACGTATTTTCCGAATCGGCGCCCCTCATCGCCGCGATTGCCATGGACACATCGCAGCTGAGCGAAATTCAATGAGATATTTTTCGCTACAGCGACAGCATGGGACTAGTCCCATACGCCGGTATGCCTGTTGGGAAGTGCGGCGAGTCTTCCGTCGAAGACTCCAGAAGTCAACCCAACTGTCATTGTTGGTAAAAGGCGCCCCGTGTCAGTCGTTTGCAAAGCCACGTAGATAGAAACAAATTGCCGCGGCGTTTTTTCGCTGCCTCGGAGATGCAAGAGCGAGCCGACGTTAAAAAAGATACGTTTGAACTACGACAGTGTCAGCAAGAGCCTACCACACTCGGAGTGTTCGCGCGCGTTTGATGGAAGTGCTGTATTTACGCTGTTGGTAAGCGCTTCGGGACCGATATTTTACGATTGCAACTCGATACTGACTTGACACTCGGCAAGGGAAGGTTGGACCGGCATTGCACGTAGCTCCCACGAATTGTTATAGCTCGAGAGTGACGTGCAGTCGTGGCAGAATAAAAATGGCATACAAAGTGTACATACCGTGTTACGAAGGTAATCCATACGGCGTTTATTCGAGCTCTATATCACACAAAACAAGAAGATGGAATCGACGAAAGTGTTCGTCAACACTGCCTCGGAAAACAAGGAAATGACAAAGGAAGAGATTGACCTCACCTCTTAATCTAAAATTGAGGTCAGCGATCAAACTATAATACGGGAAGGGTCCACAAGGGTCGCGCGGGCATATTCCATTCATTCAGCACGCCAGCCGGTCGTTGGCACTGTCTTGGTCAAGTACCGTCGAAGCAACGCTGCGGAAAGGCTGCTAGGCCTATCCTATCTGCCAAACTTCGTTGCCGTTTCAGCTTGTCTCGGGTGTTTGCGGATCCAGCGTTCTTGTTCGTCGTGGTCTGTTTCAAGTACTTTTTTCTTGCTGCTTGAAGTCGGGACGCGCGAGAAGAACACGTAAAAAAATAAACGTTCGCTGGTCGTCGTGACCACGGTGACCAAGCGACGCTGTCGGCCATGCTGATTTGTTCGTAAAGACGGAAAGGACAGCCTGGGACAGCTCCGGAGCTGGCTCTCAGCTTCGTTTACCGCACGATAGATGGCGCTTGGATCTCAGCATTATCAAATTTGGCAATTTTCGCCACACATCTCTAATTATGCTACAAAATGTGGATCTGAATAATATTTAACAAAACTTTTAGGAAACATTTGCCGGCTATTTATTGTTTATGATCGCGGTGCTGGTGAGGTAGGCGCTTACCCAATAGGCGACGTGGATTCGGCTGACGTGCTGCAGTTCCGCGGATGCATAGCAGTGAACAGGCAGAGTGCTTTCGAAGGAAAGAAGGCGCAAAAGAGTCCAGTTTTCTTTTAAAAGTTCTATATCAAAGAAGTTTTTTTGGCTCCCTATTTTTGTGCTTTTGTGTTTCTTTTCACACCTTTTACGACGTCCTGTGGATGAAATCCGATTTCAGATTCATTTCACGAGACATCACTGTATCAGAGTCCAGTTCAAGAAAAATAAGTTTAAAAAAATTGTAATTGCTTTCGTTATCAAAGTATGCATTTTTTATGTTTTTATCCTGATATAAAATGGCGCACAAAAAGCGCGCTACATTCGCTCTCCGAAATGACGCTGAGATTTACATAGTCTTTTCCCTCATGGCGTCAATATCTCTGCAGCGGGTCCTTGGACTGGCGCAAGTGAAACGATTGAAGGTGTGACTAAAACGTCTACTTCGCTATTCTAAGCGTCATTCTTTGCAGAGCTTGACTGCCGCTTTTCCTCGCGGTATTTTGTTTTTCATAAAAGCCAAAACGTGAAATTGTATAAATTAAAATAAAAAGTTTATTTTTATTTTATTTTAATTGCTCCGGGCTTTTGTTGCAATTGCCCTTATTATTACAATACTAAGGATAAACGTAAAACCAATCATCAAATAAAAATTAGCATACTTTCCCTACAAAAAAAGTATAAAGTTTCGCAAACTGTATTATGAAACAGTAAATCTCACTGGATTTCTTGCTGGAAACCTCAAATTCTAGTTCGCCGACAATTGCCTGCAAACTAGATTTCATATTTCAGCGAGAAATACAGTTGAATATCCTGTTCCATATTCTAATTAGAAAAAAATTAACACCGTTTTTTTTTTGTTTGGTAGGAATAGTTAACTATTAAACTTGCCATTATGATTATCCAGCCACATAATGTTCCCGAGCCTGAGAAATATTTGGTGAACTGGGTACTCCCTAAATTTCACCCTCATTTTTAAGATACATTTTTTTAATTACATCCAGACAAACAGGTTAATTCAATATAATAACACACACTATTCACCTCTTCCCTGTATCTTTCCGGTTTAGTGCATATACGTATTACAATAATGAAATGGTATTGTAGGAAACAGAATACATATCGTCAACAACTTCATCTGCGTATTCTGTCTGTGGTTTGTTGGGCATCCTGGATTGCCTAATAAATACATTATATGACATATTTCTATAAAAAATATAAATGCTCGAATATTAAAGCGCTGGAGAATTGCTTGACCTATTCAGGCGGATCCCGTGGAGGAGTTAGGTTATGAACAAGCGGGGAATTTCGCACTCCGACGTTCTATGTAGATAAGTGCAACGTTGGAACAGAGGCTGGTCACTCCAGCCGCGAACAGATTGTTCTGCCGAGTGGAAGCTCGCCGGTAGTTCAACCATGTGTTATGACACAGTGCAAAAAGTGCATCGTCACGGCCCTTGTCGTCTTTGAGCTTTTTTTATAAACCCGCTAAAACAATTACTCAATTAACACAGAGAAACGCAGAATAGCTGATAATTTCGTGAAGGTGCTTGGTTGAGCACAGGATAGTGAAGGCACAAGGACGATTAGCGCTGTGAGAATGCACATTTGGCGCAGATAGATTTAATTCTATAGATTGTGTCGCTATCTAAATTTAGACATTGGAAAGGGGGGGGCAGCAATGCTATATATGCGCCCATCTTTTTACAGTTTCCATGTGTCTTCTGGTTCGATTGACCCAGCGGGCATAGGGAGTGTCACTAAATATCAGTGCGTAATATACTTTAACCGGACGACGCGGAAACTTTTTACTCCTGCGGAAACACCCCGTGGTGCCAAACGCGCGCGACATGTGACAAATTCGGGACGTCCTCGTTCCTGTTGAACACCTGCCTTATGACTGCTCAGAGTGCAAAAAGCTCTTATTTAGACCACATACAAAATAAAAATGTCGCAAACCGTTTCAAATATTTTTTTTGAAGAAAAGCCCATCTTTTGAATTTTAGAGAGGAAAATAAACAAATGCAGTGAAGAAAGTACGGAAACAATAAAACAACGCGAGATCACCTGTCGACATAACCTTCACCAAGCGGCGGAAGAGGCGGCGCAGGCCGGCGCATGTTCCACGGCAGATCCTTGCAGGCGAAGCAGGACGCAAGCTGCAGATTTTGCAGAAGCCAAAGCAGGAATTTGTTTCCTGTGATCTCGCGTCATAGGAGACCCACTCTAAACTGGTCCGAAACTTCAGCGTCTTCGAGTTGGGGCCCAGTTGAGGCCGACAGGCTTCGCCGGCGCGCTTCGGACTCTTACGAGGAGTGCCCTCGTACTGTGACACTCCTCGCTCCGCTCTCCGCACTTCTATTGAGGATTCGGAGGTCCAACTTTGCAAGACCCGGTAAATTGATGCCGGTATGCGTGGTGGAGGAGTGAAGCAAGCATACGAGCCGTTGACGCTCATGTGGCTGCAGGGGAGGCGAATTTTGGGAGAGGAAAATTTCAGTGAGATACTTTGTTCAATCCGTTCTAGTACGCTGGAAATTAAAAACCGCTCAAAAAGTCGTCGCAGATCCCCCTAAATGTAAAGCAGACTATGCGTGGAGAAACTGAAAAAGAAAGATTGATGAGAGCGAGCAGGGGCATCAGGACGCTGAGTTTTGGTTCGAACCGTGGGATAGATTCAGGAGCAGAACGTGGTAAACACTGCGCGCTGACATCGGCTGTTCAGAGAGAAGGAACAAGAAAGTAAACGACATACGAGCGGAGAAAGAAAGCAGCCATAAACGTTAGGTGTATTCGTTTTGCAGAGACGAGTTGAAGTTGCTCGAGCGCTTGTCAAATAATTAATTTTATTCATTGCCCAATTCAAGTTTTTGTTTTATGGGTTGTGAGCTAGAAAATAAGATCTTATGCCACTCCACTCTGCGAAGGTGGATGACGATCGAAGCAGCTTATCACACGTCACAGGCATGCCACAGTATTTTGAACAAAGGTACCGACAGATATTTGATGTGTTGATCGGTGGTCATGATTTGTCTTGATCAGTGGGTTCTCTTTGGCCTTCTTTTTCTGGCTTTCAAAACTCTCTGTCCCGAAAGCACCCTTGTGAATTTAGCGTACGCTCCATTAAAGTTGTCCAATTTAGCAGCATGGTACCTACGTCTTCTTTAAGCGTTCTCCGCCCCTCGAATTTCGTCGTAATATTTGGTTTGCCGCATGAGCTTGGCGTTGATCTTCATCGGTGGTGTTTGCCTCCCACCGCCGCCGCTGCTATTCTCTTTGCCGTTCCCGCCGTTGCTCTTCGTAGGGGCGTTGCTTTACGAGAGAACGGACTCTAAGCCGCCTCCCCATTACGAAGAGAAGATAAATTAAAAATGAAGAACGGAAATATGTTCTACTGCTTTTTTTTTAGATATATACATTTGTGTGGACGACTCGGCACGCACAACCGGGTGGCGCGCGTTGCGCGACACCCGGTCACGTGTAGCGCAAAATTCAAAACCTTAGAACTTTTTTGTTTTTGTTTTTCCTGACTCACATGAAACATTTACGGAACCCCAGACATAAACAGCTTCGCTATAAAATATACAACATTCACATGTGTTTTTTTTCTGGTCGTTTTGAACACATCAATAGAAGTTTGCCAGCGATTTATTTGCACCCTCGTCCTCATAGATCACGCTATTTCTTTTGCTGAACAAGCGAGTTCGTCGCATCTGCGCATGAAAGTTGGCGCTCCTGGTGGGCACGGTCCAAGCGGTGTTCGCCGCCGATCACAGCTAGCTAAGTTTCGATTACCGGCGTCAGCCAAATTGCGCCAGGGGCCACCCAGTGGGGAAAACTCTGACGCGGGCCATGAGCATCCTAAAGAAATATCTCAAGTTTATGTCTGGCTCCGAAGTTTGAACCACATTTGAACAATTTACACGTATTTTCTAAACAATCTATTTGCTGATGATATTGTGCGTTGGTAGTGCACTCGGGTTTTCAGCGTTTGCAACTGCATCATTTGCGTGGAGATGAAGTCACTCACGCAACTGACGCCTTGACATCAAGTACCGGCTTCGGTGGCGTTCCTCGCATTTTATTTGAGTTTCGTACCGACGAATACGCGGAGGTATAATTATTATGCAATTAAATGCAAGGTGCAAGCGAGCTGGACAAGAATGACAAAAATAATCCCTGGAGAAAGGGAACAAGGGGGACAAAGGACAAGCACAAATCTCGAAACATAGCTAGGTGACTGGTGAGCGACCCAAAAAATTCGCCTGGTCCGGGTATCGAACCCGGGACCTCTCCACCTGTAATGGAGAGGTCCCGGGTCCGATACCCGGACAAAGCTGATTTTTCGGTCGCTCACCAGTCACCTAGCTGTGTTTCGAGATTTGTGTCTGCCCTTTGTCCCCCTTGTTCTCTTTCTCCAGGGATTATTTTCGTCACGCGGAGGTATGTTGTAATATAAATTTGCGGGGGATTATGTATGTTAAACTTGGCTCCTAGGAGTTCAAACTTCAGATACAAGCCTGTAAGGAGTAGCGTGAGCTAATGCACGAGTGGTGGTCGTAGAAAAAAATCTGCTTCGGACCGTGGTAGTAGCTTCAGCACATTCACGTGCGAGAGCGTGCACCGCTTACTTTTGGAATAGACGAACATGGCGCGATGAGCTGTGAAAGTTTGCCCGAAAAATCATGCAGGGCTTTGTGACCTTCCCCACCTAGTATCTTGTAAAAACAAAAACTTCTGGGTGGTGGGATCTTTGTTGTTCGTGCGTATGGCGGTTGTTTTGCTCGCTTTCTGAAGCGACGAGCAAACGCGTGGTGGCCTGAAAAAAAGCACGCTCGGCTGTAATTTTGTAAATACTGAAGCAATGTAATAGAGATTTAAGCATTTGTCATCGTCTACTCTCCACCGGTAATAAAATGTAGAAAAAAAGGACACCACTTTCGCCCTTTTATGGAGACTAACATTTTTTATTAATTTTTTTACATCTTCCGGGTCATATTTTTTTGTTCACACATTTATTGTTCGTGTGCAGCATGAGCGACCGTGCTCAGGCGCGGGACATGCTTAAACAAAGAGCGGCGCGTGTACAGCTTTCTGCGGCGATCAAGCTGCGCGAGAACACAGGCACTAGGAAACTTTGGCATCTTAACAATTGTTTGCGATGCTAAGGAACTGGCTTGCGATACGAGCGGTTATCTTTACACCGGCTGCGGCCACGATAAATTTAGTTGCGTGTTTACTTCTATAGCCGGAACTTCACCTAATTGGGTGTCTCGTATCTTTGCTGTAAATGATAAATTTTGCCAGTGCAGTACAACCGCTAGCCTGGGCACTCTAACGTGTATCACGAAGTAGTTATAAACTACCGCCAAAGGCAGGATGTTCACCCAGATCAAAACTGTCCGGGTTGGGGGCTGAATAAACACCACCTAGACTCAGTAGGTGGTGTAACGGCGTGCGGTCGTGTATCACTACTGCGTGGTGCACATTAAAGACTTCAAGCTACAGGTTGCACTGCACCAGTTAGATGCGAAACAGCGTTCCAATTAACGGCGTTCCTGGAAAGCGTTCCTTTTAGGAGGATCGAAGGAACGGCGCTGTTCTTTTTTAATCGGTAGAACAGAAACTGGAACTTGTTACATTTTTACGAAACGGAAGGAACGGTGTTCTTTTTTTCGTCCAGTCCGGTAATTTTAATTTATTTCTAAGAGAGTTTATTATCAAATTGAATCAAAAATATATTTATGAAGAGCAAGATATCGCTAATTTTTTTGTAACACTTTTTTTTTTTTTGCGGGGTCCTCGCTTGGTAACAGTCTGGGACAGAGAGCTAGTGGGCCTTGATTGTCTTTTCATGCCCGATACTGCGGTACAGAAATCAAAATATTTTATCGCATGAAAATACAAAGAAATACGTCTCAAACTGAGCTACTTTCATTGCTTCGACAAATCCTCATACAGCCAAAAATGTAGGGCCGACTACAGCAATCACTGATCTTCAGGAAAGACCTACAGTTACCGAAAAAGAACAAGTTATCAAAAAACAGATGCACCTTTGTATCTCAAACATTGGACAGATGCAGAAAAATTAAACTTCATTTTCTCACTCCCTCTCTTATTATTTTACCTTCAAACTAAACATCTAATTCAAACTGCACGAAGACGACTCGTCTCTTTCTAGACTGACCTTCCAAAAGCCCTGCCTTCTTTAGAACTTGCTCATCTAGCGGATCGCAACATCGAGAAGCAAAGGTTGTTAAGTTTGGAAAAGGGTATTTGTTAGATTGAAAAGTGTGAGGTTGTTTTAAAACGCTAGTGCAATGTGGTTTAGCGGTAAATTTGGCTAGTCTTCATAGCCGACTAGAAGCTTAAATATGGCAAAAGGCTGATAATTTAAAAAGTAATTCAATCAACAAATAAAACACTGTTTCCGCTTGTTTTCTTCTTCTGGAGTCCTTCCGTCACGGCATTTAAATTTGTAAGTTGACATTTACTAGGATTTATTAAAAAAATGTACGTTTGATCTAACCTAATGTGGTAATTAGCGAATTGCAAATATAATGTATATGTAACTTAATGTTCCATTTTTTAAGCTGTGACGGGAAACGAGTTCCTTTCTCATAGATGTGACTTCTCAGAGGAACGCGCTCCAATAATCAATAGGAACGAAGGACGAGGTTCCGCCCCTCTTTTTGAGGAACGTGAGCTACACTGTACTGCACTAAATGAATTGTTCATCCTAATCTAAAAAAAAAGTCACCAGTTGAGGCAGACAAACTTTAGGTTCTATAAATATAGAGAGAAAGACATGCGGTGTGATGTTCATTGAATCAAGGATCCCTGGGTTTTGCAGCGCGAGCTTTCGCTACACTCGCTCCGAGCTCCGGTGAGCTAACATATTCAACCACGGAACCTTCGGCGGCCGAGACCCGTTTTACCGGAGAACTGTGAAATGTTCTTGACATGCGAAGAATTAACTTTAACAAGTCTACCTGGAATGACCAAAGTCTTTACATCAAAACTTGGACGTCAACGCGTAGAGATCAATCGAAGATACAAATTAGACGAAAGCCGCGCGTCACTATTTTGCATAAAATCGTAAACAATCAACGCGTAAAAAAAAAAAAAAATCGGTGTATGGATGCTGCACAATTATTGAGTGGACGTCCTTCGAATGTGATGACGCATTATTAAAGTGAAGAATGTCGTTAAGAGTCTTTTGCCTCTTGCATAAACAGTCTTTTGCCGTCTGCTTCTTCTATGCACCGAGAAACAAAGAGGAGGAGACGAGAGCGCTCGGCGGCGTCAGATCGCCGAGCTTCTGTTGCAATGATTATGGAGTAGACATAAAGGTAGCATCCTGTGTGTCCACTGCACTCGTCGGACGTATTGAAACGCGGAACGCCAAGGTGCGTCGTATGGCTCTCCCATTCCAAAGCGTAGGGCGATTGCAATAAACGAAAATACAATTATTCTTAGGACTATAAACTATTCATTCAAACCAGAGCTCGAAATTTTGATGCACAATCGCCTCTTCATCACGCTCAGTTGCTCGGCGCATGGTTGCATCTACCGCATGGATTTACAAACACCCTTACATTGTTTTATGAATTTTTTTCTTTACAGAGCAAGCACTTAAATTCTCCAAAGACGGTAAGAAGGGTTCCTAAGGTAGACATTAGGCAAAAAAAAAATAGGCGAGACATCCGGCGGTTTTAATTGGCCGGCGCCGAGGTGATGTTGGCTCCGTCCAATCACGGCGGTCAAATTTCTCACGGACTTTTTTGCCAAGTGTGCAAATAATAGCTAAACGTGTTTTTCTTTTAATTTATTCATTGCATGAGATACATGTGTTGCTCGATCATATTGATTACCGGATCATGTTGTATGTGAATCGCAAGGTTTTTTTTTTGTTTTGTTTTGTTTTCGACTAATACGTTTTTTTTTCCACTGTAGAGAAGTTCCAGTATACGTTCTTCAAAAGCTTACGGTGGGCGGGAATCAGTTATAAATTTATGTATTTCTTAGATGTAGAAACGCGCCACTAATTAAATCAACCATGTACAAGGCAAGGGACAGAAAACACATGTTCAATGAGAGCAGACTTTTTTAAATTCTTATGCTCATGTCAGCGTGTTGTATTATTCCTTGTATTCCAAGAATTTGCCAAATACGATCTCAGGCACGCCAATGTCCATTATATTTATATTTGTATCCGAAGTCCAGTTGTGAGTATCTTCGTCTAACTTAATTCTTACCTTCCAGAAAAATTAAAATCTTAAATGTAAAGCACTATTTTTCCAACCAGTGCTGCGTACGTATAACGTCCATAAGTGGTGAGACTTAACAAATATTCAGTCTCAATTCCCGCTTTCTGCTAGCTTGCTAGGCGCGGGGCAAATATATTCAGTTGAATGGTTTTACTTTACGCGAGCTTACTTACACTAGTTTCGCTCATGCATACTCGCATGTAACGCCATTGACCATAAAACCTATTTCTGCCTCAGTAATGGCAGGAATAAAAGCGAACGCTTTGTTTCAATATCTCCTTGGCAAAACATGATTTTTTTATAGGGTGGTCGGAGTGTTGACGTTGTCCGCAGTGACCCTATGGGAATGTGGCTTATCAATTAAACACGGGAATGGAGGAATCGCTCGATTTGGGCTCGCGATAATCAATAGCTCAAAAACGATTCGGGTAGTGGCTTGTGTCCAAATCTTGCAGTGACAATAGACGAAACATAAAAATCTCCTGAAATTAGTGCCTGTCCTATGGATTGTCAACAACATAGCGTGGCTATGTTAAACATTGACGGCATATAATCGGCTGCAGGTCACGTTGCCGTTTCTCCGGGGTTCCAATTGAGGGGAAAACGCTGCTTGTTCTCTTTTAATTGCTTTTTCGAGTACCATTGCAGGAGGAGGAACAGTAACGCATAATTTATATGTTATAAACTTAAGAGATGCAATCTAAGCGGTAATTACGCACAATAATAAAATTGTTGAACGAACTGTTTAACTGGGTTAAATAAATGTTTACTCTATGTGCTAAATTGTGTGCAGTTTGATAAACAGTAACGTCTTTCCATAATCATATTAAGACGGATTAGCAGAACATATTTCGAGGCAGAATGATCCCTTACGTGAAATAAACTGTAGTCAATTATAGAATGAAAGCGCCAGGGCGTATCTATTAAACGCCCTGCCTCCAGCACGCGTCCATTGTCTTCCGCCATGCTTTGGATGCTGGTGAGCGCTGGAGTTGCCCAAGTCGCCAAACCGTTGTCGAAAATTAGAATCTCGCCCTGAAAGCCGGAAAACTGGAGCTCCTGCTTGCCGTTCTTACATTTTCCTGACTGTAGTCGCTGACAGGGTAAGAACCCAGGTGATGATCAGCATTAGCTTCGTGCTTTCGATAACACATTGTCGTAGAGGCATCTACAGCTCGGCGGATGGAAACGAACGCATGCGTGAGGTTTATTATCTAAGCCATGGGTCATTAAAAAAGCAACCAAATGATGAGGTACTATCGCGGACGATATGAGCTGAAACAGCGCTCCGGTCGGCGCACGGTACTACCTGCGTCGCCTGTCGCCCTGCTCCGCACACACGGTGCACCCATGAGGCCGAGATAAATTATCACTTGCGCTCACTGCGCCGCTGCGCTCTTCCGGCCGTCTGCTAGAGCGAGACGGCGGGTGCGACAGCGGGCATGTGTCTGGTAGGGCGGCAGGGGGAGGAGGGGGGTCGTGAAGAGATTACACTTGTCGTCTGTTTTTTCGAACTGATATACTTCATTCTATCGTGTAGAATAATGAAAAAAAAAACTCACTGGTGAAGAAAACATGTCGAAGTATCCTAAAGTACAGCTGCGATTATCGCTCTTTTAAAGTCATATAAAAAAACGTTGTATTTTTTTACGAAGTGCATGCACAAAGGAGGACATCATAAAATAAAGGCCGAAATTCGTATCCGGGACTTAAACCGGCTTCAACGTATTTACTTTTTTTGGAGCACAGCCGTATAAAACTGAAACAACTGTATCGATACATGTAAGAGGAGGTTTTGTAACTTTGATTGGTATAAAAAGATTCAAAAATAATATATTTTTGCTACTTGCCCAACGTGCTTGTTAAAAAAAAGTGCTGACAGATCACCAGCGTTTTTTTTTACAAATTTCTAGTCGTAATAAAGTGCAACAAACAGTCATATATTTGACAGGAGAAGGAGCTTGAAAGTTCATCGAAATAATAATCGCAGAGGACAGTGTTAGACACTAAAGATTAATTGTCGCCGTGGAAGTTCAACTGCACTATACAAGAAGATCAGGATCAAGGATGCAGCACTAAAAATTATGCGTGGTTAACGGCGTCAAAGAGTGTGACGCAATTGTAGCAGCAAGCTTTGTTCCAATCGGCAGAAGTCCGGTTCAGGGGGTCCTGAGGCGCAGTAAAACATACGAAAGAAGTCAATACCGGTCCACGGCCGAGAAGTCTCGCACGGCTTGAAGCATTCCCCATTCACCTCTCACCGCTTCCCTCAATCCGTTGGCAGTGGCGCGGTGGAGGGGACGCCGTGACATGGCTGATATTCAGATCGGCTCCTTTTGGAGGCCAAGGCAGCTGCGTCAGGCAGCGCTCCTCGAGGGGATACTAGCGTGAAAATGCATTTTCCACTTCGGCGCTTTCTTGAAATGCATTGAAATGCATGACAGCTGAAAACGTCAACATTGGGCTGCATTGCACAGGCATCGTTGGCCAATATTTTTGCTAGCAGACGGCCGGAAGAGCGCAGCGGCGCAGTGAGCGCAAGTGAGAATTAATCTCGGCCTCAGGGTGCACCGTGTTTGCGGAGTGATGCAACATGCGGCGCAGGTAGTGCCATGCACAGGCCGGGGCGCTGATCATCTCATATTGTCCGCGATAGTACATCCAATAAACAATACTTATGGCGAATTCGGGTGGTCAATCATCGGCAACTTTTGCAATAGTGTTCGCGAGGTCAGTTTCCAGCTTATTCTCACCATTCGAGTGGTGGTTCTTCGGCAAGCACCGACAAAGTTCCGGCCTTTTTTCTGCCCGAGCTCCCAAAGGCCGGTCGAGCGGATGCCGGACTCTATCGGTTGTTATAACCTTCCAAATGTAAAAGGCAGTCGGTGCGAAAATATGAGCAAAATAACGAAACTGATATTAAGTAATTTCAGCAGCCAATACTCGAGTTAATCCAAGCCGTTCGGGCAGTACCACGTGAAAAATTGAGGATATGGTTGACTGCGACGAAGATGGGACTGCCTTTCGAGCGGTGTCTTGCATGAATGCGGCGAAGTAAACTGCCATCGTCTACCGTGTAATGCTCGAGTGCTGAGGGTGCGTGGTGTGTCGATGGCGCCTTTCTGGTTGCCGGTGCCTCAAGCTCGGTCTCACTGGCGATTGAAAGCCCGACTTTTCCATTAGAATCACTCCAAAACGTTAATAACACAATACATTTCTGTTTGTTTTCTTTTTAAAGCAACGGCATACGCCAAACAAATTCTAGAACCGCGAGCACTGTTTATCTACTCAACGTCCAGCCAGAACAAGCGGCAACGTAGCTGTGTTTGGAGATTTGTTTGCCCTTTTTCCCTCTTGTTCCCCTTCTCCAGGGATTATATTCGTCATTCTTGTCCAGTTCACTTGCACATTTGCATTTAATTGCATTCTGATCAAAACGTAGCCTGTTGCCTATACTATGCCCCCAAACTTAATCGTAGTTACGCTCTGAAGTCGTGAGTGTAAAAAACGCCTTCTGAGCCCCATGCATTGTTGGAGATCGTCAGTTTTCATTTCCGCAGTGGTTGGACACCAAACACTCCCGGAGTGTTGCCGAGGCATAGATTGTTTTTACCCAAAGTCCAGTGGTCACCTAGTTCACGAGTGCAATGCATGAGCCGTGCTAGATTCTCGTAAGGCGGGTGCTTTTGATGCCTCAATGGCGTAATCAATCAAGCATGGCGAAGGCAAGAATGAAAAAAATAGTGTCTCTTGTCCTCGTACCTTTACCACGACAAATATGTTTCTAAATCAGTAGCGGTCTGTGCGAGTATACTTGTGTCAAACTAGGACCAGTGGGATTCTGCGAAGGCATGAACATCCCTTCCCGGTATCGCATCATGAACCTGAAGTGGCCAAGGTGGCCCTTCATTTATTTACAAGAGGTATTTGAAGATTGCCGCCCGGACCGGGAACCAGCCAGCTGATGGTGTAGCCGTGGAAGCCTTCCTCGAGCGATCTGCTCGAGCGATCTCCTCGAGCGATATCTCGTGGAGCTTCTTCTTTTTCTTTCCCGTGCGCACTGGTGCTGGTCTTTTCGCGTGGCCCGCTTTCTGTGAGCCACATCGATATCGCGAACACCTAGTCGCTACAAGTCTTCCACCCCTAGTGGAGCAGTAGTGTTTTGCTCCACGAAACAGTTTTTTGTTTGTTGGAGGGATCTTGAGCAGGCCTGCGAGTGTCATCTTCCGGCTTCTGCGAGGACACTGGTGATGACACGAATGCAGTGTCGCAGATTGAGGCTGCCATAAAAGCAGGTTTTACCCGGTCAATAGACACGACGTCTGTTCGTCCATTCATGATGATGGTGAAAGTCTTCTTATCTCGGGAGATGACTTTATATGGGCCATCGTAAGGTGGTGTTAGTGATGGACGCACGGAGTAAGGCCGTACAAACACATGCGTACATGTTGTTAGTTCAGTGTGAATGAAAATTTTACGTGGCGTCTGTTGTCGAGGCAGGGTCGGTCGCAAAGAGGATAACAGGTCCCGAAGTTCTTGAAGATACGAAGGAAGGTCGGGTGGTGGAGTAGACAGGTGTGTGAGGAACTCGCCAGGAAGTCGAAGTGTTGTTTCAAGCACTAGTTCGGCAGCTGTGCATCCAACATCTTCCTTCAAAGTGGCCCGGATGCCCAGGAGCACCAAAGGAAGGTGGTTCACCCAGTTGGTCCTGTCGTCCTTTGTGATGAGCGAGGCCTTGAGTTGCCGGTGTAGTCTTTCGACCATGCCGTTGGCGGACGGATGGTAGGCTGTCGTGTGGATGTGGCACATTCCAAGCATTTTTGCCAGTGATGCGAAGAATGAACTTTGGAATTGCCTACCACGGTCCGTGGTGACAATGGAAGGGCAGCCGTACCGTGCAATCCAGTTGGTGATGAACGCTTGTGCCACGGTTTGTGCGGTGATGTCCGTAATCGGGATCGCTTCTGGCCATCTAGTAAAGCGATCCACGCATGTAAGGATATATCGGCACCCTTGGGATGGTGGGAGGGGTCCGACAATATCGACATGCACGTGGTCGAAGCGAGCGTCTGGTGGTTTGAAAAGATGTAGAGGGCTCTTTGTATGACGCTGAACCTTGGAGCGTTGGCAAGAGGTGCAAGACCGCGTCCAGAGGCGAATGTCTCGGTTGATGTTGGGCCAGACATATCTCGAGCAGATGAGTCGTTGGGTTGCTCGAATATCAGGATGGTTCAGGTCATGGAGCGAGTGAAAGATGGGGCGTCGGAAAACGGGCGGGATGTACGGTCGGGGCGTACCCGTTGAGGTGTCGCATACCACCTCGCAGTTTGCAAGTGGTAGTGGTACCGGTTGAAGCTGCAGTGAGGTGGAGGACTCTTGCAGTCTCTGCAACTCGGCGTCATTCTGTTGGGCAGTGGCCAGTTTGGAGAAGTCGAGGTCAGGTGACGCACTGAGTGTTTGGACGCGTGACAGGGCGTCTGCCGCCTCGTTGTTCGCTCCACATACGTGGCGTAGATCAGTTGTATATTCTGAAATATAAGCTAGGTGACGAATCTCTCGGGTCGAATAGGAGGTTCGATTAGCGTGGAAGGCGAAGGTGAGGGGCTTGTGGTCCGTAAGGACATGGAAAACCCGGCCTTCCAGGAAATGTCTGTAATGCCGTATTGCTGCATAGATGGCAAAGAGTTCGCGACCAAACGTGCTGTAACGTGTCTCCGCCGGCTTCAACTTCTGTGAGAAGAAGCCAAGCGGAAACCAGTCCGTCTGGTTGTACTGTTGTTAGCACGGCTCCCACTGCGACATCTGAAGCGTCGACCATAAATCTCGTGGGTGAGTCTGGTCGTGGGTAGACGAGAAGAGCTGTGTCGACAAGAGCTTGCTTTGCCGCCTTGAATGATTCCTCTGCCATCGAATTCCATTCGACCGGTGATGTGGGACCTTTTGGTGAGCGCAGCAGATCTGTTAAGGGCTTGAGAATTTGGGCGCAGTTGTTAATGAAGCGTCGATGGAAGTTGACGAGGCCCAAGAATTCTCGCAGCTTACGAAGCGACTTGGGTTGCGGAAAGTCTCTGATGGCTTCCATTTTCGAAGGTAACGGGTGAATGCCTTCGGGTGTCACTCGGTGTCCTAAGAACTCGAGGTCGGATGTTCCGAAGACACATTTTGCGGCGTTGACGACGAGACCATAGTTGCGTAGCTGCCCGAAGAGTAAGCGCAGATGTTGTTCGTGCTCTTCCGGGGAACTGCTCGCGATGAGGAGGTCGTCAACGTATGCAAACACGAAGGGTAGCCCGCGTGTCACTTCGTGTATAAATCTTTGAAATGTTTGTGCAGAATTTCGAAGCCCGAAGGGCATTCGCACAAACTCGAATAATCCGAATGGCGTGGTGACAGCAGTTTTCGGAATGTCAGCTGGCTCGATAGGTATGTGGTGGTAAGCTTTTACCAAGTCCACCTTGCTGTAAATGCAGGTCCCGTTGAGTTGCTCTGTGAAGTCATGCAGGTGTGGTAGAGGGTAGCGATCTGGCAACGTATTGGCGTTGAGGGCGCGATAATCGCCGCACGGCCTCCAGTCTCCTGGGTCCTTCTTGGGCACCATGTGTAGAGGTGATGCCCAGCAGCTGTTCAACGGCCGAATGATTCCGAGCTCGAGCATGTGCTCGAATTCCCGTCGAGCCGTTTGGAGTCGTTCACCGGAGAGGCGACGAGGTCGTGCGTATACAGCCGGACCAGAGGTGACGATGGTGTGAGTGACACCATGCTTGGTCGGTTGTGCCATGTTGGAAGGCCTCGTGACTTCAGGAAACTCGGCAAGTATATATGCGAATCCCGTAGATGGTAAGATTTGGCGTATGCCAAGGGATGAAACGGTTGCAAACATCCCATTTACAGCTAGACGTGTCGTACCGTCGAAAAGACGACGGTGGCGCATGCTGACATCTAAGTTAAAGTTGGACAGAAAGTCAGATCCTAAGATGGGACACTTGACGTCAGCGATGATGAAGAGCCACCTGAAAATTCGGCGTAGTCCTAGATCGAGAGTCATTGATCGCATACCGAAGGTGGGTATGGTAGATCCATTTGCTGCGATTAGGTTTCTGCCTTTATCCAGGTGTCTTCTCTCTGCTGCTGTGGGTGGGATGACGGACACTTCGGCGCCGGTGTCGACAAGAAGTCTGCAGCCGGTGAACCGATCAGCAATGTAGAAAAGGCGGCATGCTGGTCGGCCGGAGTCACTTACCGCCTTTAGTGACTGGCCGGGGTGTTTTCCTGCCAGACACAAGGGGGTGACACTTCAGGGCTCGCTGTCCGTACTTTCGGTGGTACCAGCAGGTACTCGGACTTGGGGACGGCGATCGCGCTCGAGCGGAAGATGGGTTCCTCCGGTGAGAAGGGCTGCGTTGCGAAGAACGCCGCGTTCCATCGGCATGTTTTTGCAGAGACGCGACGGTCGCTGTCAGCTGGTCGACCTTTGCTTGAAGTTCCTGTAGGGCGGTTGTCGACAACTGAGGCTCTGTCAACGCAGCTACCGTCGGTACCGCGTACTCCGCCACACGGTCAGCCATTTCCGCAAGACGGTCCAAGGACATGTCGTTTGCTGGGGCTAGGACCATGCGAATGCCTTGCGGTAGCCGTTGCGAGAACAGTTCCCGTAAGATGGAGTTGTTCACGTCGGAGGCCTGTTCTCCAAGAAGCTGGCGCATCCGGTGTAGGAGTTGCGACGGCCGTTGGTCTCCAAGTTCTTCGGTTGTCAGAAGACGTTGGAGTCGACTGGTGGTCGATTCTGACTTCCTTAGTAGAATAGCGGCCTTCAGTTGGTCGTAGGCATCTGCAGGTGGGGATCGCCGCGAGCACGTCGTCGAGTTCGTCAGCGATGTCAGTTGGTAGGGCGGATACTACGTAGTAGTATCTGGACAGCTGGGTGTTGACTCTCCTCAAGTGAAATTGGGCCTCTACCTGAGCGAACCAAGATCGAGGGTTCTTTGCCCAAAATGGTGGGAGTCGTACCTGTAGTGTGGCCAGTGCTGTGTTTTCGAGAGATGCCTGGTCCACGACGTTGTCCGATGTCCCGTGCTCGTCCGCGTGAAGAGACCCGTCGGCTCGGTTCATGACCCTGAAGTGCGGTCCGGGATGCTGGTCAGCGGATGAGTTCGCTGATGTGTCGAGGTTGGAATCCGTCTTTGGAGGTCGTCCGGGTCACCAATTGAAGTGGCCAAGGTGGCCCTTCATTTATTTACAAGAGGTATTTGAAGATTGCCGCCCGGACCGGGAACCAGCCAGCTGATGGTGTAGCCGTGGAAGCCTTCCTCGAGCGATCTGCTCGAGCGATCTCCTCGAGCGATATCTCGTGGAGCTTCTTCTTTTCTTTCCCGTGCGCACTGGTGCGGGTCTTTTCGCGTGGCCCGCTTTCTGTGAGCCACATCGCTATCGCGAACACCTAGTCGCTACAAACCCTATACTTGTGTCAAACTAGGACTAGTGCGATTCTGCGAAGGCATGAACATCCCTTCCCGGTATCGCATCATGAGCCCTTTAATCTGTCACCAATTATAGTTACTAAGTAAAGACTATAAGTATGACTCAGTGTTTCCAAAAAAAACAAAATTTAGATTCGCCATTTTCTCAAATTTAAAGTTTACTTTTCGCTTCCTCGAATTTTAAGTTTCAAAAGCAATTTATATAAAATACGTCGACATGATGCGTTGTCCTGAAGAAACCTTAACGAGGCTAAAAGGTAAACCTCTTTGGTTAGTAGTTTCCGATTTCAAATGAAACGAAAGATGTATTCCTCAGTACCACTGGACCTCGATTTTAAGATAATTAGATATTATACACCATTTCTATTTCTTTTTTTTTTGACTATGAAATATTTAATCTTTAGGATAAGTAAAAATTAATGAAGAACGTACCAACTATTTTTTTGAACATTCATCATCTCAGTTATTTTAATGATTTCTGAGTCAAAATTTCGTCTTCCAGACCCCGACATTTCTTTGTTTTTCCTAACAACGCGATGTCATAAATCTTGCCGCTTTAAATCCTAAGCATTTTCAGGGAGTGCTTCGTCTTCCAAAAATCGGGTATAGCGGAGAAAATAATAAAAACAGGAAATTGACATTTGTTGGTCTGCGCTTTCACATATACGTCGTGCTCTTTTCTGGCTACCATGTGGTATTCTGTAATGTTACAGTTCACAGGTCTGTTTTTTGAGTAAATTCGAAGAGCAGCATACCTCATAAAGGCATATGTAGGCCTTACATTGGCTACATACAAGACGAGGAAGGCTATCTCACTTCAATGTGGTCTGCAGTGAAGCACCTCAAAAACACTGCCATGTTATTTTTTATGTGCTGTGTATATGTCCGTTTTTTTGTTTTTGTTAATTTTTTTTAACACGCCTTTAACCCTGTTGCCAAAGCAGGGTAGCAGGCATTTAAAAATTACAAGCAAAATTAGAAAATAAATATGGTATAAATTTATCCACACTCATTTTGACCATTCCCCGTGTCCTCAGTTATGCAGTTCTCTTTCTTGACAGATATAACAACTATTTTGTAAGTCAGTAATGAAGCAGTTAGGCACAATTCATTCGTTACATTTTTTATATGGATGTTGAAGTTCGCATACCGGAAACATATATCTCAATATCAATGAAGTTATCCCCCTGTAGCAACTTTATAACAAAGAGTCATCCTTGTTCATAAAACCAGGAGGTAGTTATTGGACTTCAGTTGAAAATCAGTGTGTGGACAGAGAGAGAGCAGCAGAAAATAAACAGCACAATTGTTCATTTTATCTCATACATTTTTTAATGTTTTGTTGCGTGAATGGTTCCTAAACAGAGTTTGCACATTCAACGGAGGTTAATATTTTGACTTAAATACATTAATTACTGCTCTGGGGTGGCAGTTGCCAACATCCGTCTAAATGTTCTTTGATTTTTTTTTGCATTATAGAAGACATTTGTTATGTGTGTATTCTAGTTCAGATTCGATTTAAGATGTACGCCCTTATATTTGAATTCCTCTAGGGTATAATTTTGTGATGTAAATTAACCCTCATTTCTTGCTTGCAGCAGCGTCTGAGTTTGGGGAAGACATGCTGCTTGACAATCCTCCTCCGATGCAAGAGGGTGAGAAATCTTTCGTTATGTTCCATAAAGAGCACTTCCAGTATTGAATCACGAGAACTTGTGACCCTAACCATGTCGTTTCTTGTTTGCAGATACCAAGTAAGAATATACTGTAGGCAATCTCGCTTTAGAATTGCCAGCGTTATTGCGAAGAGCTTGAAAATATTTAGGGTATTAATTAGAAGAAACTCATACGGCAATATACACATTAACAGGGACACTCAATTGGCTTTCCCCCTCCCCCGATCCCTGAATTATTTTTGTTTTTTTGGGAAGGAAAGGGGTCGGGCTGATTTATGCAGGACAGCTTCGCGGATTTCATGAGAAATGATTCCTTTTTTTTAATTTTACAAACACGTATAATACAGTCAAGCACATGCCCACGAGGTTAAAGAGCATAACCTCCAGAATTGACACAGATGTAGTTTTCACATCCAAATTGTCTTTGGGACACCGGCGCAAGAAACTCAGCAGTAAGAGCTTCCGCTGCCCCGCTTCACCGGGAAACATAGTAGCGGGGTCACCACATGCAATACTGAGCAGAACTTTCCATTCCCATGTCCTGTGGCCGGCCAAACTGGTCGCTGAGTAAAAAAAACGGCTTCAGGAGCGCCCCATAGAAGTAGAGGAAGATATTCCCAAGAGTCAGCACCCGATAGATGAGCGAAGACAGGAAAATCGTGGCTGCGCTACTGACCTTGCGGCCACGACGATGCTGGTAAATCTTAGGTGCCGCGTCGGGAGCAAGATTATAGAAGCTTTTCGAATGGTGAGGAAACTGCAAATGACAGGGTCATCGTCTATTTTTCTCGGAAAAAACTCAAGTCAAAGTTCCTCGACTGATATCTTTTTGTTCTTTCATCCCCTTCTTCCAATGCTTGCTGCTTTCTTCAGCGCCCCTTCCCCTTCCCCTTTCTTCTTCTTGCCAGGGTATCTTCGGTTATGTGGTGAGATCGCTGACATCCAACTGATCTCAGAAACAGTGTCCGGAACAGCTAGTCGGGATGCAGGATGACAAGCTTAAGGAGGAGTTTAGTTCATAGCAAAATTCAGCAGATTGCGATCGTCTCTCGAACGTCCGGTGCATTTTTTTTTGTCCCCAGAAAGAGAGAAGTCTAAAAGTGGTGCACCGCCCAAAGGAGACAGCGGATGTTTTTACTAGACTTGTGCCACTCGTCAAAGCTTTCTACAAAGGAACCTTAGACTCTAGCAAATACGACTCGACGTTCTTCTCACTCATTTCTAGCCCCTTAAATATAGGGTTGAGTGACAAATTAAAAAACAGGTCGTAAACAATTGATTTTAGAGCACAGCTCTTAAGCACCCGTTTCCGGCTTGAGCGGCGTCACCGTCGCCGGCGCCGTCGGCGTAACCTCGCGGTGCTTCATGGGTAAATTTCCCCGCTGAATTAAGCGGAAAATTCTCCCCACTGAATTTAGCAGAAAAATTTTCCCGCTAAATCTAGCGGAAACATTTTCCCGCTAAATCTAGCAGAAAATTTTCCCCGCTAAGTTTAGCGGAAAATTTTCCCTTTAAATAGAGCGGAAAAATTTTCCCGCTAATTCTAGCGGAAAATTTTCCCCGCTAAACCTAGCGGAAAATTTTCCCGGCTAAATCTAGCGGAACATTTTCCCTGCTAAATCTAGCGGAAAATATTCCCCGATAAATTTAGGGGAAAAGTTTTCCCGCTATATTTAGCGGAAAATATTCCCTGCTAAATCTAGCGGTAAATTTTCCTGCTAAATTTAGAGGAAAATTTTCTGCGCCACCCACCCCTCGAGGTCACGTGACCCCCCTCCCCCCGTGCCTTCCCTCCTCCTCAAGAGCTGCGCTCTAATTCGGCGTTACATCGAGGTGTAAACGGCTTTCATTTTTTCTATAAGTTTTTATTAGTTATTGATTAATGACGCATCGCGTTTTGTGTATTTTCATGCATTTCCTTGTTGACGTTTTATGTTTTCTGAGAAATGACGCATCTCGTGTGTTCTTGAATTTTCTGGGAATTCCTTGTTCACCGTTCACATTTTCGCGCAAAGTATAAGTGTACTTTTTTTCTTCGTCATCCCTTATTGGTCGCTCATAATCGGTGAGAATCTCTTCTACAGCATGAAGCTATCACCCGGTCAGCAGTCCACTCTGTAACAACGCTAGCTTTAACATATCTTCGTGACAACATATACGTTTGTCAGTGAGAAATAGCTTTCGCTAAGGCAAATCAGGAGACGAACTTAGAGGCCCCTTGTAAGCGTTATATTTCGCTCAGATACGAAAGGTTGAATATAAAAGTGTTTACAGCCGCAGCTATTGTGTGGCTAGCCGCATTACGTTAATAAATTTTGCTACATAAACACTACACTAAAACTAATTCTGTTTTATTTTGAGTTTAATTTGTCGCAATAACGAATGGATGTTAAAATTTTTATCGAATAAAATAAGACGAAGCGGCTGCATAAAAATATTAGTAAACCCCCGAGAGATTAGGTACACTAATTTTATAGCAAATAATTATTGAAAATTCATTACCGTGCCCAAATAGTGGTGTCCCTCAGCAAGTAAGGCCCCTCCCCCCCCCCCCCCCCGCTTAAATAAATCCCTAGCTCGGTGCAACACGAGCAAGCCCCATTTTAAGAAATCCATTATGTGCTCTCTTGATCCTTCGTAGCAGTTCAGCGATTGTCCAATCCAGGCAACTTAAGCAGTCGGTTCTTGACTTGAAGAAACAAATGTTTGAATGTCTTGCAATTAAATGAGCACGAGCCATTCTTAAGTACTGCATTTTATGCATTACATGACCTTGAAGAGAATGGGCGCTACCGATTCTTTTAGACTTTAAGAGTGTACGTCTCCTCTACATTTTGTTGCGTGTTTAAGTGATGGGGCTTGCGAACTTAGCAGCACTAGATCAAATTCTTTATATAATCTACCTAATAAAAAAAGAGTCAGTGAAAAGTACAACTCTAAGAACACTATGGTTTTAGGGTTTTCAGAGGTGCTTCAGCATTATCGACTTCTCCGTTCCACTTAAAGCGTCCAGTATATCAGGTGTTCATAAAAACAAGACAAAGATGCATGTTTTGTTGCAATTACTACACGTAAATGATATGAATAGAGCAAGGAGTAATTAGAAGAACCGTGTGCGTGTGACCGATAAGTGATTATATTCAAGCAAACTAATAAAAAACTCGCTCCTATCTCGGCAATAACCAATAACTTGAATAATCGTATTATTTCTAGGTTCGACCGTAATATTGCTGCCATTAATTTCTTTTTAAATGCCGGACCATTAGAATTCAGTATTGCTCGCATATTTTGTGGTAGGTTACATCTTCCTTCCTAACTTTGCAAGCGTTGTACGAAATATTCTCCCAGCAACATATCTAATTTAAATTGAAAAAAAGAAAAAAAAAGACACATATCATGTGTTTATAGATTAATATCAATATTTTGAGCGAAGGTATATTTGAGACACTGTCTGCGTGCTTGAGGATAAGCTTACAGACGTTATCAAGGCGAATAGTTAAGCCGGATGCTCTAGTGCTGTATCAAATTAATTCTGGTCAAATAGAAGGCGGCTGGCTGTGTGCTGCTGACTTCCATGTGACTTTTTGTTTAAGCAGACTTTTACCAAAAGTAATTTCGAGTTCTAGCCACTAGTAAAAAAAATTGAAGGTATTGTAATTTTTTACGTATTTTATGGTCGCTCTGAGCGAATATATATATATATATATATATATATATATATATATATATATATATATATATATATATATATATATATTGTATAACGTGATTGCTGAAAAAAAAAGTCCAATGATGCCCTTACTTCTGTATTATAGCTTATGCTAAAATAATATCGAGCCGAATTCATATTAGGCCTTTTTTTCAAGGAACAAAAATATAATATGGGTGGCTTTCCTCCTCGTGCTTTTTATCGGAGCAATGGCGGTCGGTCTTCACTTCATGTTTTCAGGTAAGAACTAAAAATATCTGTGGATGCACAGGATGTCGATGCGAAACATTCACAACGTTTCTTTAATCGTAGATATAAACTACGCACTCCTGAACGATCACTTCTCGCCAAAATATAGTGCTAGCGGTTCGAACTATATATTCTAATTTTAGAAGGACGATTATCAATTTATTCAAAATTTACAGGTGATTTTTTTAACGTTCAATACGAAGCATTGGACTGTGTATTAGTGGTGTATTGGTGGTCTTTGTCGGCAAATAGTTTGTCATAAAATGCTTGAAAATCGGTTGTACCTTCTGAGATATATAAAAGTTTATTCTGGAGTTTGATATCTCGTTCGACCTATTAACGCTAAATTGGTGCAGAAGCTGAACGTGAAATAATGGGCATTATATTTGGGTGGAGAAGACACCACGGTATACTTTTTCGTGAGAACACGCTGTACAAAGCTGGAAATATGCCATTAGCAATCTTCAACGGCGTGCGGTAATTTCCCTGTCGCTCGTTCACCTCCTTCACTTGTTCTCCGCTGGGTGGCGTCACCTCCAGGGGAGTGGTGTCGTAAAAGTTATTCGATAAAAGTAATTGACTACAGTTACGATCACACCCGAATAAACAATGCGCTTATACGTATATATTACTCGATGACACGAAAAGACAAGTAATTGGCAATTACAGGAAAATGTTACCGCTACTTATCCGATTACTGCAGAATTTCTAGACGCCCGAATTTTCTGTCGGGAGGAAAACGTTGGGCCCTCATAGTGTTTATTATTAAACTACAGTCACCCAGGTAGAATACATATAATCTAGATGCAACAATTTTGGTGACCATGCTTCTGCCGGAGACTTGTGTAGGGGATTAGTTTGGTCGAAAACTTGTAAACAAAAAACACAAAAAAACAAGTAACTAGATAGCAGAGGTAAATATATAGATACGGTTACAAGTATTTTAGGACTTCGATAAGTAATCGAATTACTGTTGTCATTGCTTCATAATGACTATGATAAAATATTAGGAAATACAAAAAAAATTGATTACAGGTAATTGTATCACTTGTAATGAGTTCCATACAAGCCTGCTCCAGACTTGTGTAAAGTGCCTCGATTTAAAAGTACTTTCAACTGCTCAGTCGGAGTCACGTGGTGTACGGGCCGCGTTGGCAATACGAGGTGCGACGAGGTGACGAAATCTTTGATCGTCTCCGAGCGCGTTCTCCTCTCCACGCGCTTTCGTCTTCACCACATGACAATGCCAAGCATGCACATTCAAAACACGTGGTTTGAGGCGCTCTCACTCTTAAATCTATTCGATATTAATTTCCGTAAATGAACCAATGTGAAAAGAGCAAGCAGCTCGAATTAGAGAGAACGCTTGCCAGTTAATCGAGGATGCCTCCTGCGCAGATGGGTGTCACGTGCGCATTCGTTGCGGTGTCACGCGGCAGAAAGGAAAGCCGACAGACAGGCGGAGGCGCTTCAAGTCGCTCAACCCTTTCGTCACCTCCTCGCAACACGCATTACGAACGCGGAGCATAAACCATGTGACGTCGCTCGAGCACTTGAAACATGCTGGAATCCAGCCATATTAAAGCTGTGAAGGCTAGTGTGTCACGTGTGTACTCTTTACGTATTGTGTAAATCTACCACTCTTGCGAAGTAGTTTGAGAGGGAAGCACATAGATCTACGGATGATGACGGCGAATGAAAAAAATACATATATGTATAGGTCTAAAATGAAGTTCAATTGCACCGCGCTCTGTCACATCTCAGAATATTGTTTAGATCAAAACAATAGTCTATCAATGTCAACAAAAAGAAAAAGGTAAATCACAATAATTTGTTTTGTTCTCTTCTGTGGAAAAATTAACGCACAAATACTTTTATATTCTACATCCACACAAATCAATTAAGGCTTCCGCTCTCTAGGTTCTCCAGTATATTTACTTAGACATATTAAATTCGTTTTATATCTAGTAGTCAATCCAATTAGTTATTGTACTGACCTTTCACCTTCACGACTGAAACACTATCCACTCATTTTGTTTTGCTTAAAAATTGGCATCCAAATCCCCTCCGAAGCTTAAGTTACACAAAGCAGAACGACAATGTAAAGATTTGTACCTCGCTTCTAGAACCTGCAAAGCTTTACCTGATCAAATGAGCTCCGAATATATTCCGTAGATTTTATTAGAAGTTTACAATTCGCCATTTTCAAACACCACCGAGCTTTGAAACAACATTGTGGAAGCTTGTTATCATTATTTGACATGGTTTATATTTATTCTAAGTGATTTCGCATTATATCAATGATGTAAGCAATATACGTGTTTTTTAGGCTTCACATGCGTGGAGCTAAAAAACACGACGACAAAGCTACACTAATCTTGTCTCTGCCTAAATGCTAAATGGGCAAAGGGACATATTATAGTCGCTAGTCTTCAGAGTAAGTAAAACACTTAACTATAATTTGTTGAGTAACTAACGTTTTTTTTTCATTGAAAATAAATTTAAGGCTTATATTAGCAACTTTCCTAGCGTCATAAGAAGTATCTAAATTGAGAAATACTTCCAGCGCGCTGTAAACGTAGCCGTTCGCTAAAGTTACCACTCGTGCAAAAGCCGCAAGGCTTCTAAAAATAAAATGTTGCCTCTGTTGACAATGTTCCGTAAGACAGTCATTCGGAATATTTATTTTCTAGATACAAAGTAAATAACATAAGAAGCTTGTATGAGTTTTTTGTTAATTACATTCCTGTTTCGTCTGCGCCATTTATAAATACCTTCTATGCAAATTCCAAAATATATATGTACGAGGGAGACATCAATACAGGTCTCCCGGGAATATACCTGCTCGCCTAACACCTCACATGTTATTTTTGTTGGAAATCATTATACCACAACCTCCGAACGGTTCTTTATAAATGATATTTTTATTAAGAGATGTTATGATTTTTAGAGGAAATTGACACTCGCATCTCATCTAATCTGTTGAATGTTCTTGATATACAAATTTTCCGTGAAGTTTTTTTTTAGTTTATGTTTTACATATGTTGACTGCTGTAATATTGCGTTTTTGCTTAATGTGTGATACAATTTCTTTCTTGTTCGTCTTGTGGTTTTTGTTTTGTTTCTCTATTGCTGTTCTAATGTAAGATTTCAAGACAACCCTCCCCCAAGCAGCTGCCTTTAGCAGCGTTTTGTCTAGAAAACCCTTCCAGTGTACGCCTTATAAGAGATGGAAAGGACGCGTACACTGGGAGGAATACCCTTCCAGTGTACGAATTATAAGAGATGGAAAGGACGCGAGGGCCGTCATTTCTTGACGGTATATCTAGAAGTTTGAAGGTGACTATAGTCAGCAAAATAAAAGCGGAGACTTGGAAACAAAAATGATGCTCCCAACAGCGTTTCAGACACAGCTTACATTTTTATTCACATCTACTATAGTAACCTTTGTTCAAGTGACCAGTTTCTGGCCGATGCCACTTTCAGCGTTCGTGCGTATAATGAACGACATGTTCCACTTCCAAAGCGTCGTGCTGGCACTTGCTGGATTCTGACCCAGAACAACGCTCGGTCACGGTCTTCGAAGATTGCGTGCACCTGCGCCTGAGTTGTAACTTTCCCCTTGGCTTTGTTGTTCTCAGAAAGTGCCAGTTCATCCCTCGCCCCAGAGCGCGCGACAGCTCGAACGCTCACTTTGCCCGAACTTTCAGAGATAGTCGACGCCTGGTAGATAAGCAGCTGTCCGCGACCTTGTCGAGTGGGGCCCGCGCTGCTCTGTTATCGCCGCCGAATCGCCGCTCTGCTTCTACCTGCTGCCTCGACGCTCTTTCGTTCTTTGCTCAGCCCTGGTTGGCACTAAGTTCGCCTATTAAACCGTTATTTTTGAGTTCCTGCTCGTCTTCGTTGTCTACACTCCGTTCAGCGGCATTTCTGCCGGAGGTAGCGGTATGCAAAGGCCCGTGCGGCGCGTACCCCTACGAAGGCCGCGTTCAGCAAAGCCCCATTTCCCGACGACCTTCCGTTGAAGACACGGAGCATCGTGCCAGCCGCCGTCTTCGAGGGCAAGCAGCACCTGAACTCGGACCTCTCCCGGCGAGGACAAGGCAAGTGACAACGACGATGGCTTCCCCAACGGCGCAGACCCCAGTAGCAGCCCCCGTCGTTTGCCTGCCCGTCGCCCCCTGCGGACTCCGACGCCTTTCACCGCAGGAAATCCACGAGGACGTCGAGGACTGGATCCAGCACTGCAGGCGCGTGGCACGCCATAACGGATGGACCGCCGAGCAGTACGGCTGCCGGAACACCTCCGCTTACTCGGTGGAGGGCACTGCGGGCGCACTGGTTGCGAGAACCACCAGGCTGCGCTCAGTCGTGCAGGACGCCTGCGTCCACCAGGCTGCAAGCGGGCGTTCATGAATCAGCATCGCAGGCAGCGGGCGAGAGACGCTTCTCCAGGCCCGAGGACTCAAGGCCCCAACGAGACGGTCACCAGTTTCGGTGAAGACATCCTTCGCCTGAGCGTACGCCGACCCGCAAGCTGAAGCAGAAGAAATTACGCTTCCTTATGAGGGCGTGAAAAGCGAAATGTGCTGGCGTTTATTCACCAACCCCCCGGCGACCGTCGAAATTTGTTGCCGAAGCGACAAACATCGAGCGGGCGTTAATAGCTGACGAGTCACTACCATCGGCTCAACGACGTTTCGACTCTGGCAGCGGCAAGCCGAGTTCAACACCAGCACCGACGAGCTTCGCGAGATGATCATCAAGTCGTTCGCGAACTCAAGCACTGCCTGCGGGCCCCCACAGCCGCTGTCCATCGCCGAAGTTGTGAGGAAGAGCTTGAAGGCCATCGAACCACGGGCTTTATCAACCCTGCTCCGCTCGAGCAATCGACGATGAGCTACACCGCCATGGCCCGACGACGCACCTGCTGCTGATCAACCTCCTGCACCACGACCCTCCAGCGCGCAGTACTCCCAACGACGCGAGCAGCGGCACGTCCGACCAGAGCGACCTTCGATGAAAAACCGACGTGTGGCGAACGGCCGACCGACGCCCGCTTTGTTACCATTGCGAAATGACCATGTCTACCGCCGTTACCCCGTACCGGCGGCTGGGGCTACGCGGCTTCCACCCCGACGACCCGCGACCACGCTACGGCGAGCAGGCCCCAGGACATCGGCGATTACCTCCGCCGGTCGCCATCCCCGAGACCGCCTACACCCGCCGCGGTTTCGATCATCATCGCCCCACCGACCAGCAGCGCCTCTGCCCAGATTCCGCCGGAAGAGGCCTGTCTCTGTCCCGCCGGAAAACTAAGTGCGTACGGGGGTAGTATCGCCAATACGAACAACATGCTGCCCTTCTGACTGACGACACCGACGACGCAGCTGGTCACCAACAACAGAGAAGGTGCGCCAGCTCGCCTTCGCATAAAGACCAGCAACGTGTCGGCTTCGGTCGGTACAACCTTCGTCGCCGCGACGTAGAGTTCCAGCCCGGAGACGGTGTGGAGTGTGGACACCCATTCGCCGCCGCCAGACTCAGCGAAAAACTGTTAGCGCTACTTCGGACCTAAACGTTATCCGCCGCCTCCAGAGGACGAACTTTAAAGTGCTCCCGATGAACCCATTCATCAGGACGCCGCCAGCCACGACCCGAAGTCGTCACGTCGTTCGACTCCAGCCGTTCTACGCATGATGATTGCGATGCCATGTTTATTTCGTTTCACCGTACACTTTTAGCCGTTTCTGTTTTGCTCTCGTTGCATCAGGACGATACTGCACCACCAAGAGATAATGCCGCCCGCAGGGCAAGCAACGCTCGGTCACGGTCTTCAGAAGATTCCCATTCATTCTCGCACTAGTTGTAACTTTCCCTTTGCTTTGTTGTTTCTCAAAGTGCCAGTTCATCCTCGCCCCAAACGCGCGACGCTCAGGAACCTCCTTTGCCGAACTTTCGAGATAGTGACGCACGGTAGATAAGCAGCTACCCGCGACCTTGTCGAGAGAGGCCACGCGCTCTGTTTTTTCGCCATGAATCATGCGCACCGCTTTCTGCTGCCTCGACATGCTGGTGCTTTACTTATTTTGGTTGGCACAAGTTCGCCTATTAAACCGTTATTTTGAGTTCACTGC